>JAVTVY010035096.1:0-138005 GCA_036873755.1 Hanleya hanleyi | reverse complement strand
ACCCATGTCAAGAAGTTTGTCAGGTTGTAGCACTTGAATTGTAGTACTTCTTACCGAAATATGGAAGTCTAGACTTAAGGGGGTGACATATGCAATTATACCTTTTTTCATGGAATCACAAGTGATCCGATTTCTAAATAGGCAATACAGTTGGTGGCCAATATCATATACCAAAATGTTCCCCAAACCTTGCTGAATGTGAATATGACACCTCTTGAACAGACAATGTAAACTGGAGAATATAATTACAAAAACAATGGTTCTTGGTCCTAAAAATTGTATGAAATCACTGCTACAACAAAGACTATCTAAAAAAAAGAAAATTCCATCGGAAAGTATTTTTAAAAGATTTTTTATCATTTACTATGTCAAAATAATTGTCCAAGGCAATGATAATTCATGTCAGCCAATATGAAGGACAGTCCAAAGCTGTGTAGAGCTATCCAAGACAGACCTGTGTGTCACAGTCCTGTCACGAACCTGTGTTAGTTTGAAAAGTTAATGCCCTAGATTCTTTCTATTCAATCCCCAACTGCCTATTGTGGTCCATTCATTCACAGCCTGTTGTGATTGTGTCTGGTTTTAAAAGAAGCTGCATAATTAATTGCCAATTGACACATATCTGTGATTTGATCCACATATCGGGTACACAAAATTTCTGGACCAAGACAATTACTGAAGAGGTAAAAAAAATATTTAAAAATACTTCCCAAATCATTTTTCATATCTAACACAGTCTTTGTTGTAGAACATACTATACAGAATTTTCTTAACTGCTTTTCAATATTGTGTGTTTAATATTGATGTACTTCTGCTGGCAGTCCCAAGTCCCATTGTTTTTGTAATTATATTCTCCAATTTACATTGTTTCTTCAAAGAGGTGTCATATTCGCGTTCAGCATGGTTTGGGGAACATTTTGGAATAGGACATTGGCGACCAACTGTAATGCCTATTTAGTAATCTATGAAAAAAGGTACAGTTGCATATGTCACCCCTTTAATTAGATAATCGACGAGATGCAATTACGTTAACATTGCCGCCAATGTAAATCTTTTAGTGGTCAAAGCCAATCTCAGTGGTGATGATACAGGGGAGAAAACCAGTCACGCAACTTATTCAAGAATGTTACACAGTTGTCTCCTCCTTTGTTTGACCATGGAGTTCACTCCATGGTTTTTGACGTAGTTCTGACGGCCAACAAGTTGGTAAATATATCGTTGTTTGGAATTTATTTTTTTACATTCGAGGGTTGTACCACATACCTTGTAGTATCAGTATTGATATAGCCTAGACTTGTGGCATCATTCTAGAATATATGACAACATATTTAAAGTTCATGTACTTCTGGTACCTTATAGAATGACCAGTTTTCAACAGTGTGGTGATTCATAAACAGATATGGCACATAATGACTAATTATTAAACTCTAATGACTGACAGGGATTCCTAGATAGTTTAGTTTAATAGGACTGATAATTGGCCCAAATTATATCCCTGAAGTATTGTCCCTAATTTGTATCCGTGAACCTGCTTATATAAATGACAAGGCGATTTCCACAAACTTGAATGAATGTTAAATTATGGAGGATATTTCAAGATTGGAAACATTTAGTTTGTTCAAATCCCAAATAACTCCCACAATAAATTAGAGTATCATATTTCCTTCAATTTTTCACATCTGACAGTAATTGAGCAGATTTATACAGTTTCACTATAACAATGATTTGTATGCTAACAATGTTCTATCTACTTACCATTCAAGTATTTATAAGCTTAGGTCATTGTCACTTGATTACAGGGCTTCGTGTTTTGCGCGAGTGATAGCTCACAAGCACGCAAACACTCGCGTAAAACTCATGTCATGAGAGTGATTTTTAGCTCACGTAAACTGTCATATTTTATGTCGTATTATATTGCAACCACTCGCCTGACTTTCATATACGCTCTCCTAAATATTTTGACGTGAGCTATTTTTAGCTCGTGCACTAATTCTAAACACGAAGCCCTGTGATTAGTTGTTTATCATGACCAGCCCTTATAAAAATTTTGAGGGCAAATATAATTAAAAGAGATGAGGGATTTACATTTTCATGAGTAAAACTTACTAATTTTTTTCATATTCGTATACAATTGGTTTGAAATTTAATAATTAATAATAAATAATTATAGCCTCTAGCATGTGTATTTAATGCAGGAGTCAAGTGAAACCCCCACCCCGCCCAACCTCGGGGTTTAGTGGGAACTTAGCAAATGAGAGTTGTTAAAATGCTTCAATGCCCTACCCCCTGGGGCAAAACATTGAAGTGAATCCCCGCCTAAATCTCAACCAAATACAATTTATGTCCCATCCCTTGGTAGAAGAAGTCTTGACTGAATCCCAAGACAAACAGGACTGAAAATGTGTGAAAGCCCCACTCCCTGGGGCATAAACATGTTGTGAATCCCCAGGTAATCGCCCACTAAACCGGACCCTTGCCCGAGGTTGGTGGGGTGGTGATTCATTTGACTCCAGCATAAATCAAAGTACTTAAAGTACTGATGTCGGGTTTACTTGCATCAGAGGGGTTTATTAGTCCCATATTTGTGATCATTTAAGGGAGGAAAGGTGGTGTTCGCTTTACATAAGGAATCTTCCTCAAGCTGTTCGGTTTGTAGGGCCAAACTTTCACTTTTATCAAAATGATATGAAATGGACCATTTTGTACAGCCTATACATGCTGAATTACAAGACACGAAATAATGAAGGGCTGCAGATGCACGAAAACGGATTTATGGCGCACCATAGGTTCATTGGCTTATTTTCGTATTTTTATGCACTTTTCGGTGCAGATTTTCTTTTTGTTACAAAAATAGGACACCTTTATCCAAAACCAATTTGAGCAAGAAATAATTCTGAAATATTCAGTCTAAATAAGCTGTGTGTATCAAAAATGCATTGAAGACGATTCCCTATATCTAAAGCTAACACCACCTTTGTGATCTTACAACAAAAGTTCCACGGATCGGTTGTCGATGGACCATGAAGAATGGCGTGACCGCAATATAGAAGGTTTTTGTGGATACATCTCTATATAGGATGTGTATGCACATTTTTATCTAGAGCATAAAACTTCGACTTTTGTAAAATGTGGATACGCATCCTATATAAGAGATGTATCCACATTGTATCCACATTTATATAATTTCCATACTTATTTAATCTGTGAGAAAATGAATCTACTAAAAGTACATCCAGACAAGAAAATCTTCAGACGTCGCAATCTCCGACAAGTTCAGAAATTTTTTCTAACAACTCTTGACTATAAAACAAGATACTGTCATACTCATAGTGTTATTTTAAATGCTAAATAATCACGGTTTTACAGAAATGCCTTTAAATTCATATGGATTGGAAAGAAAAACTATAAACCTAGAAAACGAGCCGATCTTATTTAGTTTCATTGAATACGTATGTCGTGTAAAAAGTTTACTGATTGGTTGAATAACGTGTGGGCGGAGCCAATATGTACTGTTCAGCCAATCAAATTCACGATTACTTGTACTCTGGGAAATTCAGACTTGGGATGAAAGTTCAGCGTTGACGGGATCGAAATATCGTATCTCTTTCTCATCCATACCAGCAAAAGGAAAACACCCCAGGTTTTTATACGCCCGCCCAAAAGGCGGTCGTATTATGTGATGGCGGTTTCCGTCCGTCTGTCCGGTTCTCGTGTCCGGTCTATATCTGGGACAGTTTCCTATCCACAGCTCCAATTTTTGGTGAGTGGCTACCCTACGGGGAGACGATGTGTCGCGTACCAAAATGAAGGTCGAGGTCACAGGTCAAAGGTCACTGGCCTAAAAAAGAGGAAATCACTGAAGTGTTCGTGTCCGGTCTATATCTCTGAACGTTTTCTATCCACAGTTGCAATTTTTGTGAGTGGATACGCCAGGTGGAGACGATGTGTCGCATACCAAAATTGAGGTCGAGGTCATAGGTCAATGGTCACTGTTGCCAAAAATCAGGAAATCATTGATCGTTGACAGTTTTCTATCTTAAGTTCTAATTTTTGGTGAGTGGATGCCCTAGGGGAGGAACGATGTGTTGCATATTAAATGTAGGTCAAGGTCAGAGGTCAAAGGTCAGTGTGATTGAAAAATCAGGAAATCGTTAAAAATTTCTAATTTTTTGTGAGTGGGTTCAATAGGCGGAATTGAAGTGATGCGTACCAAAAATTAGGTCAAGGTCAAAGGTCACTGACCCCAAAATTAGGAAATTATTAAAAATAACATTTTTTGTGTCAGTAGATACATTAGGGGGACACGATGTCACATACCAAAATGTAGGTCAAGGTCAAGGTCAAAGGTCAAGGTCACTGTGACCCCAAAATCGTGAAATTGGTAAAAATCATGATTTTTTGTGTGCATTGATAGATTGAGGGAAGACAATGTGTTGTGTACCAAAATTGAGGTCAAGGTCAAAGGTCAAGGTCACTGTGACCCCAAAATCAGAAATCATTAAAAGTCACATTTACATATGCCTGTCGAAGACGAGGTCGTGTAATGCGATGTTGCGTTCTGTCCATTCATCCATTAACATTTGTCGTCCATGCGATAGCTCTAGTTTCAAGGTATGGATTGGTACCAAACTTTGAGTATACCTTACTCGCATGGCAAAATGGAGCCATACATATGAGATCAATTTGTCAAAGGTCTAGGTCGCAGTCCCCCAAAACTGAATCAAGCTTAGCTGACTAAATGTGTTGGAATATTGTTGGAATATTCGAAGTTCTTTCCCCTGCATTTATATGGTATTGTCCTGTGGAGTTGTCTCCCATGTTTGAAACGCTTCATTTAGTTAAACTGTTATGAAATAAAAACCATACATTTACTAATTTAATGGGGAGAATAATCCTTTATGAACTTCACACCTGTTTATTAACTCAAGAACAAAGGTTTACTTCATCAATTTCTTCTTCCTTCATGAAAAATTCTCTCGTCTGAAAGGAATCCATTTGCAAGAAAACTACTATTTTCTTGTGTTTGACTATTGTCGATTTCAGTGAGGGATATGTGAGCTCTCAGCTCTTGCTTCAAGGTCAACTAGTTACCAAGAGTTAAGCTCATTTTAGTTTATCATTCAATATAAAATGTGATATATGTTACATTCTCATAAGCAAAAAATTGTAGACCTTTCTCTGAATTACTAGATCAATTGAAATCAAGGCTATTAAACAACCTTGAAATTTGAACCAATGTAATTCCATATATACGGGCGTATATTGAAGCCCCTTGGGTTCTTGTTATTCTTTGTAACCATAATCAGATATGTAAAAGAGTTTTGTGCAAAAGTGCCAGTCGTTCCTATTTCGTTTTGTTGAAGAAGATCGACGGAGAAGACACGTCAGACACTTGAAAAAATAACGAAATCTGTCCCAAAAACTTTCGCCAAAATTTCTGCCAGAGTTTTGTCGCAATTTTATTCAGTTCTCATGCTGATAATTGATCAAGTAAGGTGGAAGTAAAAATGTGGATACATCACCAAAAAATCATGTGTATCCACAATTTGGAAATTTCTTGTTTTCGGTGATTTTAAAATGTGGATACGCATACATAATTTGTATCCACAAAAACTCACTACATGTTACGCCCAACCTCCCCACAGCGCATGCTCCATTTCGCAGGCTCCAATAACATCCCTGCCTCCAATAGCGGAAGTTGACCTTTACTACGTTGCTATGACGTATAGGGGAAACCAACCAACGCACGGTTCAGTTTGAATCCGACCAAACGACTCCTTTAGTGTTGCACATGAGCGAACTACTTTTCATATGCTCTGTCCAGATAAACAGGGAAAATTATCTCCAGATAATTCTTTTTAACGCTAGGTCAATGGAGGTATTATGCAGACTTGAAAAGTAATCAAAATTTTCGTTAAACATCTATTTTACTATATATGATGTCACTTCCGGCTATGTGCGCGAAGGCCCCGAATCCGGTCCAAAAATCTGACTGGTGGCTGGGGTGTTATTAGATCCCCAGCGAGGTGGTTGGGTTACGCCTGGAGAATGACTACGGCGCACCCTTCCCGCCGTAACAAATGCTACCGGATAAAATAGATTGGAAAGGCAAATTTTAAAGGAAATTGTAAAGATAACATTTACTGCGATAATGTACCAATTATCACGTTCAATGCACAAGCTACCATGCATTGCACATGTGTATATGACTGTCAGACAGAAGTACGGTATTTTTTATGAATGCTGTAAGGGGCATCAAATGAGAACAGTCTCCGGACAGGAGATCAAAACTACACATGTGCAGAAGAAAAAAGAAAAACTGAAGAGTGATACTAATGTAGGGTTTACCCTTGGTAAACCCGACAAAAATCAAGGTCATGCTGAACAACCAATCAAGTGACAATGGCCTTACCTGACATGATTACTTTTGCAGGTGCTAAGTTATAAAGTTCTTCTTCAGAACAGTTATAACCATGAATGAATAAGCTTAAATGAGAACACACACGAATAAGACTGGTGGGATTTGACAAGACTTTCAAGACTGGAGTACAGACTACAGCTTCATCCCTTTAATCCTAACAAAATCTTCATTTATTTTCTGTCTGTGAGTGTGATCCACATATTGAGAAGTTAATTTCATTAATAAGTTAACAGTGTTAAACATCGCATCATTCAGATCACTAACACAAATCACATCAGGGTAGAGAACACAAATGAATATGAACATGCACAAAGAAGCTGTCACTTAACTTGTAAATCAGATGTTTTGGGATTACCAGATTACCTCCTTTGTTTGTATTTGAATTTGAAAAAGTAAGAACACAAATCGCACCAGGGTAGAGAACACAAATCACATCAGAGGAGAAAGCACGTATCACATCAGGGGAGAGAGCAGAAATCACATCAGGGGAGAGAACACCGGTCAGGAGAGAGAACACAGGTCAGGGGAGAGAATACAAATCACTCAGATCACATCAGCGGAGAGAGCACAAACTCACATCAGGGGAGAGGACGCAAATGGAGATCACGAATCACATCAGGGGAGAGAATACAAATCACATCAGGGTAGAGAACTCAGATCACATCAGTGGAGAGAGCACAAACTCACATCAGGGAAGAGGACGCAAATCACATCAGGGGAGAGGACGCAAATTGGAGATCACGAATCACATCGGGGGGAGAACACATATCACACCAGGGGAGAGAACACAAATTTCATCAGGGGAAAAGGGGAGAGAACAGAGATCAGGGAAGAGAATACAAATCACATCAAGGTTGAGAACTCAAATCACATCAGGAGAAAGAAGACAGATCGCACCAGTGGAGCTAATTGGTTGTATTTAATATACGTTTCTTTCATGCTTGTACATGTTGTATGTGAGGATTCTTTCGTTCTATTTCTAGTCACTGCTATTCGACTGGTTTCTGGAGCAGATAGTTCCACTACCACTGACTGTGAGCTGGAAATTGAAACATGAACATGTATAGAGAAGATACCACTCTCTTGCAAATCAGATGTTTGTGATTACCAGATTACTGGTACCTCTGTTTGTATTTGAAAATGTAAGTGAATTAATCGACGTCTTTACTATATTTTTTTATCATTTAGAAAGTGATCGTATAACAGTATTTTCGTTATTTTGAGATAACACTCTCTCAGAATAGCACAAATTCTAGTGCTGAAAATTTGGTCGAGTCCCGTGCAGGATTCGAACCAGCGACCCCAGAGAAAATACTGTTGTCTTTACGATTACGATTACAACACATCTTCAAGGATTACAACACATCTTCAAGGATTCTTGAATATATTCAACCCATTGTCTCTTGTGATATTTTTTTGGGCTGCAGGAGCCAATCTACAGTTCAGTTGCATGGTGTATGAGCACAAGGGTAATGGAACCAGACCAACCTTATTATATACTGATAAATCGACGATCAGGGGAAAAAAAAGTATTGCTATTAAAGCATAAATCTCATACAGCACACTAAACTGATGTCGAGTAAAGTGGTAACATAATATTGACCCAATTTTTATCTGATCTAAACTGGATTCGTAGAATGATTGACCTGATAGTGTTCAGACTATTTCACTGGTTTGGAATGATTATCTTGAAGCATACATGTATCTTGTTGAATATGGTAAATCTTATAATGATTCAATCACAGGAAGTGAAACCTTCTCTCTCTCGTTAATGAACTTCATCATAGAATTTAGTGTTCAAATTTAGAACAACAGACAAAGTGATCCAAACTCATGTAGATAATCCCATTATTTCTTCAGAATTTTAAAGGAGTACTTACGGTAATTCCCCTAATAATTCAATCACAGGAAGTTCACCTTTCAACTCTGTTATTGAAATACAATGAAAAAGTTACATTCCCATTCTTCATTCAAATTGAAGAAAAGTCAAATAATGACAAAACATGACACTTTGTAGCTGATGCCAGGAAGAATATTGCCAGATATAAGCCAGTTTTGCTGCACTTCCGGTGATCGAATTATTAGGGGAATTACCGTACCTTATTTTTGAATGGGACTATATTTATCAGCAATCGTATTCCAAATCTTATTATATAAAACTTATGTTGATAGAATGCGAATACTTTTGTTGCTAAGCACGGCGTGCACCTGGCGCCACCATTGCAGCACTGTGTGATGTTTTTAGATGAGCGGAAGTGAGTGTATCTAAAAACGTCATCACGTCATGGAGATTTAAGGTTGATCGTGATGGTCATGCTGATAATTCATATGAGGAGGAACCCAGTAAAGTTTTAGTTGATTTTAGTAGTTCAAGTGTAATCATGAAAATGTTTACGAACTTAGAAACATCTTCATTCAACTCGGATCACTTTACAATTGCAAAGGACGCTCTCTTTGTGTACCGCTCGCTTCAAATTTTGTTCAAATTGAATCTGGCAAGTGTCAGTTGGCGGAGATAACCTGAACCACTTCCCTTTTAAGAATTACCCCCGTCAGTTTTTTCCTCACATTAAAACTCGTACCCAGAGTAATTCAAATGTCCCTGAATCAAGTGTTAGCTGTGACGTTGTCCTGAATGTTGACGTGATCAGTCACGACATCCCACAGGCAACATGGCGCCGCCAACGTCGACCTCAAAGCAGAAACATGGCTTCACAAATTGTAATAAAAATAATAGGTTATCGCCTTCAACAGTAAAATAGTTGGTTATAACTAACCTTTGTAATAACCTTTGTGATAGGAACCTATATAAAATAAGGTAAGTACTCCTTTAAGGATTTTGGGGAGTCATCAAGTTTATTTGAATTTTGTCCACAAAATTGAGAGTGCTTAAATTTGAGTAGGGTGAAGAAATTAGGAAGATTTAAGGCTAAAAGCATTCAAATCCATGAATAAAAATAATGAGCAAGGATTAGACCATAATTGGGTCAACATTGGATCAAAATGGGTCAACATGTTCATTTTTTTCTCATGCTTTTTCTGCAGGCAATCAGTCAGTGTTTTGTATTAATATATCTGTTAATTTCATATGCAGGTACTACAGTACTGTCAGTGAATCATGCAGGCGTACATATGGATATATCTTTCTGCTCAATAGCCATCTCTCCTTTTCAAGACAATTCCACTTTTAACAAATATGTAGGTAATTTGATAGTTATCCTCATCCATCATGGCATACAACAACGGAGCCAGTCGTAAACTCTTCCAGTTGTGCCGGACCAGTTCTGAAAAGTTGCACAGTGAGAGTGAATGGGTGACTATTAAAATTCAGCTCCGCCAACTTATCCGTGACGGAGCAGACCCTAACTTTGAGTTTAAAGGCAGCACCCCTCTTTGCGAGGCCTGTCGCCATGGGAACCAGGTGATGGTCAGATTTCTCCTTAACCATGGTGCATCAGTAGATATCCGTGATCGGAACGGAGCAACACCCCTGTACCTGGCAACATCTCATGGAAGATTAGACATCACAAGTCTCTTGTATAACCATGGTGCCGACATTAACATCCAAACTGACAATGGTCACTCGCCTCTTTCGTCTGCCATGTTGAATTCTTTTCACGATGTTGCTCGATTCCTTGTAGAAAATGGCGCCCAAGTGAATATAAAACTATCATGGGAGGTTTTATCATGGTTACAGCATCAGGATACTGACCCAAATCTTGTGTATCTATTTCTGGATGCAGGCTCATCTCCATACTACAGCTCGAGTTTCCTTGCTGATGATAATAACACAATATTGTTCCACCTGCGACGTCAACCTGATATGCTAAATCTGGTTCATAAATTAGTCGCTGCGGGCTATAACATCAGTGTGTGGGTCAGTGTCGTAAACCAGATGAAGAAAGAGTTAAGTCACCTGATGCGGTTGCCCCATTATAAGATGCTACCGGGTTTGAATGTGGATGAGGCACTCGATCGAGCCATCGAACTGGAAAGATATATAGAGATAACGCGAACAGAGGTGCCACCTCTACAGCAACTGTGTAGACCGCGCATTCGCCATGAACTGGTCTTCTCGAAAACAGCTGGTCACATTCGTGAAAAAGTCGATCAGCTACCAGTACCCAAGCAGATGAAAGCTTACCTTAAATTAGACAGACTAGTATGAAACTAGAGCTGCCTGTGCGACAATGTCTACAGCTATCACAGATATATCACAGAATAACATATATAACACCAGGGCGATCTAAATTCTGTACGAGCTAATATGAATGATTCTCAAAATCAATCTACATGTATCATCCAATCAGGTGGCTAGCTGGGTGATACAAACTTATGCAAGTCTTTGCCGGCTTTGTGTAGTCTGGATTTACCAGGTGGCCAAAAATATCAAACTTGTCAAAGGACCATCAAGCGAATTGTACACAGCCATGAATGTCAATCGATGTCAAATTGAAAAGGCAGAATTTATCAGGATTGGCTTATTACAGGATCTCAAAGAATACTGGCGAACAGATCAGACAAACTTTTCACAGCGTTCCTACACTATTAGATATGGTATTCCCATGATTTTTGATCTCGGTTCACCTAGAATTAAATTTTAGACCCCTGCCACAGAAAATGGTGATTGGTCACTGCGATATTAAGGAGACCTGGAGACACTTCCTTATATGCAATGGCTAGATCAAGGGAGACTATGTAGGGAAAAGTGATTGTGCTTGCGATGATGGAAAATCTGCTTACAGTAACTAATCCCCTTGCTTTCGCTTTTCGCTAAGGCTCCATCAATTATTTTAAATAATAGAGAACTATTTTAGATTGTTTGAAAAGCTATTTCATAAAGGGGAATATCTATTTTGTATATATGAACCTATATCGTATATTTATATCATATAGCCAATATTTTTTAATCAGTTACTTAAAATAACTGTAAGGGCCTTTGATACTTACATGGAGTTTCTTGCACCAAGGCACCTCTTCTGGAATCTTGTGATGTGTAGATCTTTGTTTATGTATATTTATACATTATTTTATTGTTACATGTCAGTGAAAAGTACATGTAGCTATTGATCATTTGCTGTAGGACACAAAACCTACAATCAATAAATATTGATTGATTGAATACCGGTATGTGAAAGAACAATGATTTTGGTTTGATGCGTCATTTTTGTTACAACTGAATATCTTCTCTGAAAATGCCTCAAAAATACCAAAATTGGTCTGGAAGCACATGGTCATAAATCCATTTGTATAAAACTGAAGATGGATGTTGCTTTAGGCTGTTATTTCAGTATGTATACTAAAAGACGAATAAAAATCGGCTTCATTACCATCGCACACAAAGGAATTTTTTGTATATTAACATCACATATACTTTACTTCCCCCTACCAGAAATGACTTTTTGGGGCGTTCCAAACAAAACTGGCAATTTTTATTTTTCAAACTTTCATTGAAAACGTTTGAAAGCAGCTTATTGAAGGAAACATACATTGTATAATTATATTCCTACATTGTGAAACACAATTCGATTCTCTCCCGAGCCAGTATTTTCTGGCAGAGTGTTTCACAATATAGGAATATGATTATATCATAATTTATCCCTGAAGAGGACCGAAATTATATACATACTCAAATATCCCAAAAATATTCTAGCGCTGTGGGAAGTTGAAGCCTATAAATGCCAACAAGCTTCCGTCTGACTGGAGGCACTCTGGTGGAACTTACAAATCTTCAGTTTTGCAGGGCAGACAACTCCGTACATTGCATTACATGCAAATGAATTACAAAATAACTTATTTGCTTTGTAAAAATTGTGATTTATTATTACATCTTACATGTACTTTTTTAGTGGTACATGTAAATGCGTCGACAAATGAAGCTTGTGATTTAAAACAACAAGGTCATAATTTGGAGAGTTTCCCCTCCCTGCAACAATAAGACGGTAAAATTGAGTCATTGCGTAAGACAATGAAATGGTAAAACATGTTTATGTAAGTGAAATAATTCGCAATAAATCAGAGCTTATTTTATAATTTATTCATTAACGTCACTGCTCTTCCATTCATCATGAAATAGGTCAAGTTCTGTGATAGAGTTCTGGTCAGAATGCAGCAGATTCAACCCCATTCTCACGGACTTGTAAATGAGCTTGAACACAGGAATAAGGTCCAAGAATCCTCCACTTTCTTCAAGGGGAGATAACTAGAATGCCACACATTCCATCAATGAATAATGCATACAATAACGTATCTATATATATATATATCTTTTACAGTCTGTTGGAGTCCTTGAGTGTTTGACTAGATGTTATTAGCCTCGATTGTATTTCCCCCATATGTGAAGCATGAACACGGAAGCAATGAAAATTAGGCTCATCACCAAAACTGGAACAGGACCCCTGCAAAAAATTAAAAGAAAAGTCAGATATTTCAAATTAAAACAATTACTTTATTTTGAGGGAAATGTCTTGTCTGGAATGTCTCCTTTGAATTGAATTTAAACTCTTCTCTATAATAATTCAATCACCCCAAACCTTTGGACAAAATTGAACCTATGCATGATTTTGGACCACTATTGAATTCGATCACCACAATTTTTTTGGTGGGAAATTTCACACCCTTCAAAGGAATTATCTGGAAAATTACCATAACATTTTTTTTATATTTTGAAAAATGAAGCTTTGTAGACATGAAATGAACTAGGGGGGTTGAATGTCACACTCCATGTGTAGTCACACATATGGTGAAAATTTGAATAGTGGAGGAAGTCTGAGAGAACCACTCGGTGTTCTATTCAGGGAAATTTGTCAAGTTCTTATTTGATTTTTTTGTAAATTTGTTGATGTGAAAAATTTGCAAGAAAGAGTTAAAAAGAAAGGGACAATGTCCAGATGCTGTTTGATACACGTGTCCAATTCAAGAGTATTAAATCTTGAAATAAATTTAGAAAATACACCAAAGTATTTTAGAGGAGTCATTTTCAAGGGGACGCAGTGAGACCCTATATAACACTGCCTGTCGGCAAGAACTGGCAAGCTTCCAGGCAAGCACCAGCGGGGCTTGAACCCATGCCAGTTCAGCTGTGTTAGGCTAGTGATCACCAGCGAAGCTCCTTCGACCACTCGGCCACCGAGGGCCCCATGGACTAAGGGAGGTAAATCCAGCAGATAAAAGTCTGTCCGTACAAACTATCTGGTACACAATCGTGACTTACACTTTAATTCCAGGAGAATCTTCTGTGTAAAATCTCCACATTCCGGCCCCGCCCCCTCCAGCAGCTGTGGGTTTCCGTGCAGTGGTTGTTGTTGTTTTCCTAAAAACAGGAAATGCAGTTTCAGTTATGTAACCATAATAAATGGGAACTTCCAACTGTACGATCTTGACAAAATATCTACAGGACAAAGGTTTGCAATTTGTGTAGCCCCAATACTGGCATGTCCATCTCAGTAAAATTTGCTGGCGAACCCGGATCTCAATAAAAAAATGCATTATGGCCAATATTTAAAAGAGCAGGGTGTGAAAGCAGTCTGACATCAGACAAGTATGGTCTACTATCAGTATGTGTGTCCCAGCAAACCTATTGAGAAGGTTATGTTCGATTTTTGGAGAAATAACAGTTGTGTGCCACTATTAAAATGCAAATATTCTAGTATTCATTCAAAATATCATCAAACGCTGCCAGGTAGAACTATCGGTTTGAAACATTTTCTGTTTCAGTGGTTGAGCTGCAGACTAAATTTTGACTAGAAGTCTGAAGGGAACCAGTCCAATATGTGCAAAGGAATAAAGAGGCTTCCATTTTCTATTATGAAGCCAAGCTCAAGGCTATTACGTCGCTATAGTGGTCAGTATTGATACATGACATCATGGCATTGCTTTTGAATTGCAACATTGTGAACTGTTCAAATTCTATGAATGGAACCGAACAGAATGATCATCAACCCCTGGATACTGGTACTATTGACCAACATAAAAATTTAGCACCAAGATCTACCCCCCAAACAATGTTTCAAACAGATCTTTCTACTGGGTGTTTGATAGAATTTTGACTGAATATTATAATATATGCATTGTACCAGCCACAAAATTTTCTAATAAAATAGGACAAACCACTCTTTATAGATTCTCAGGGACTCGCAATGAAGGAGATGGTATGATAAGGCGGGATTTTGGCCTAGATATGTGGTGCGGTTGAAATCGAAAAAATAAGAGGTCCTAAACATAATTGTGCTTTAATGTTGCAGCAAAAGAAAATATATATATACACAATATGGCAGATTTTTTTTTTTTTCAAGATTGAAGGCGATAATAAGAATAAAACTGGACATTCAAAGTTATTCATCCCTTTCTTTCTGCAGATACATTGTAGATGAGTTTCCACTCATCTGGCCCTGTTCATAATGTCAAAATAGTTTTGCCTTCAATCTTGAAAATTCGATTTCAACTGCACCGTGTATGGGACATAATCTGCTTTATTGTATCATCTCCTTTACAGTCTGAGCAAAAGTGATTACCCTGATTGGTCTATGTTGAAACAGATTCTAATAAATCACTGATCATTTTTAATGCGCTACTTCTATCTCAGATATTTTCAAATTTGTGTAATAGCTTACACTTATCTCCATGACAAATTCTCTTTGGCTCTTTCTCTTTTCATTTAGAAAGAAATTCTAATGAATTGAAAATTGCTGAATTTATTTTCAACAAAATCATGGAAGCCCCTAGTTTTACATGTAAACTAAGCTGGTATTCATATCTACCGCAGACCTGGCATTTTGTGGGACTGATCAGCCCAGGCTCTGGGGAAAGGTCCTGTGAATGCTTTTCACAGGGCCTAATCAATCTGTGCTGATAATGTAGTTCATTTTAAATTTGTCCCCCTTTCAGCAAATCAGCCATGGTATTAACCAATACCAGGCTTATCAATCTGGTGTGATTTATATACGGCAAGTCCTGCTACGCAACCTTAATATTTTACAAAATTGGTATCATCTCAATGTGAGAACAGCGCTGTGTGGGTGCGACAATGGAGTTAACCAATCAGAAGTTTCAACCAGAGTGATCAGAAGATGACATATCTCCCCAACAGCAGTCAAACACCACTGATCACGAACATGGTATACACAAATATTTGAATAGTACTAGTATCTGGGTGAGTGAATATGATTCAACATCACTTTCAACTATATTTCACTTAATTTAATCAATATTTGGATAACAAGGACTAGCACTCTTCGGGGAATGATACGACAACTGAAAACAATATATGAGCATTTTTACATAGCAGGGATTCATAGAAGTCCTGTTTTACCACCAGTAATCAGGGGTAAAATTCATTCAAAAACTCAATTCGGACCTTCGAATTTCACCAAACTTTTCGAGGTTTTGATGAAAACTCAATAGCCATATAATTTCATGGGATGAAACAATATAAAATCATTAGGAATGGTGGTAAATTTGAAGAAATATTCAATATGAAAAAATCCCCGAAAAACTGAATAGACTAAATAATTTTTGACTTCTATGAATCTCTGCATATTCCTGATAATCTTGACCATATTTCATGTAAAACGTCTGTGAACTGTTTGATGGGTTACATTGACAACAATGTATAATATAGGCCAAAAAAAGGGCCATAACTCTGGTAGGAATGATATGAGAACAACAATGGCACATGCCCATTACAGTGCCAATAATGTTAACCAAGTTTCACGGAAGTTGTGCATAAACCTTGCATTGACAAGGATCTATTACATATCGGACTATGGCATGTTTTAAACTGAAAAGGACCACTGTCACAATGGAAGATCTCTCGATGCATTGGAGAGAGTTTCTTTAACAAACACATTCCTGCATTGGTCAAGACCAGGCATCTTTGCTCTACCAAAACAATTCAATTGAATTGTGAATGTTACCTCTGTCTAACTGTTGATCCTCCCCCTGATCGTGGTGCCACAGCCTTGGAGGACGGAGAGCGACCCGCCCCGACTGATGTTGAGCTTGGAGCTGGCTGTAAATACATGAATTATCAACATATATATCACAGACAGATCTATGCAGTATAAGGTGTACATGTGTCAGGATGTAATTGTATGGCCTGTCCTGACCACTATTTTCATTGAGTTTGGCCAGGGATAGAGTGTGTGAATACTAGTCTCAGGTTTGGCAAATCATTTGATCGGTGTGAGAAACGGAGTCCTCAAGCATGATTCTTGGCTGGTTGAATTTCCCCTAGTACTGCCATCTTCTTAGTATGGGTTACATGATCAGCACATATTGTATCGCAGCATGACAATAAACCTTGCCAAGATGGCCTTCTCGCAGCCTTCTCACAGAATCAATTATTGGGCCACGAGAAAAGAATGCCACGGAAAGGATCCGATTGAGTGAGTGACTGATTTCACGTCGCTTTCAACTTTATTTCAGTCATATCACATGTTTGCATCTTATTCCATTTCATACCTGGGAACCCTAAGGGTTTGGTCCTATTCCATTTTACACCCGGGAATGCCAAGGCAAGGTGTACATAACTTTGCCTGACGGCGCAACAGGTTATCAGTATATATTCTCTAAAAATAAATATTGTAAATTTTCATGCATGCCATGAACACTACTCCACTCGAGAAACCTGCCAGAAATTGCTTGGTTTTTCAGTCTAGGAAATAATTTCTCATCTTGTAAAGGAAGGCTTCACAAGATTTTACGCTTGTGGATAAGGATGATGATGTGGTAAGTGCCAGTTTAAGTTAGTTCAACAAGTAAACCATACTGTGGCCTACCATGTTGTGCTCATATATGGATAGAATACATAATTGTTAACTTCCTTGGGCATATATTTCCTATGTCAGCTCCTTTCATTTTCATAAACAGCAAAAGCAAAAAAAATACTGAGCTTCCTCTTTCAATAATCAAATTAACAATTTGCATTAACAGCCGCAAATTGTTTCAACGTGTAACGTGATTCTTGGTCTGTTTCATGAACCCCTGGGCTCCAAGGCAACCTAGAGTATTACAACGGCTTGAACGAGCATGTTTTTGTCACATCAAATGTGTTGAGCATCAATTTCGAAACCAATGTTATTAAATTACTTTGTAGAGGAAGAAGTGGAATTGGAAAGAGAAGAACCATGTTCTATTTTAGTATTGTATCCGTTTTATAGATGCCGCTGTCTCGTCTCTAAAACTCAATTTGCGACAGTAAAACCAGCGTTAACATCCGCAAATACTAAAACACAACAGTTATTCCCTAGTTCAACACAAACGTTGAAAACGGTAGACCACATTCACTTTTTAAAGAAGAAATCCACCTGGTCAGGATTTTTTGCAATGGCTAAACCCTGAAGTGTCAATATCACAAAATTAAATGTCAGTTATTTGTTAACCCAGCACTGGGGAGAACATTATTTGCAACGTGACCAAAATAAATCTAGGAATGAGACTGGCATTTACTGGAACTGGAGGGGACAACTTGGAATTGAAGTTCAACCATGATTACAGATTAGGCTAATGACAGTTGATTCCTTGTTTCACGTCACACTGTTTTTCAAAAGTGATGCGGGCGGGGTCTTACTTTTCATTACTCATTACTCATTGATGAAAATATGCAACAAAAAAACCGTAGGTAAAATGACATGGAGGCGGCTGATGGGGAAACAAGGAATCAAGTGACGATCATCGATGACCTTATTCTCTTAGACACAACAGAAGTAACAGTGGCTCTAAACAAAGGATCAGCTGTTCTATCAATTACAGTGCCGTGATCGCCACCCGCGCAACTGGGGAATTTTTAACCTAGGCTTCAATAGAGCGTAACAGGTTTATCCTAAAAATCTTCTCTCATACTTGAGAAATAAAAGATAGTACATCCGTTCAAATTATGGGGTCGCACTAAATACAGACCGGTACAGACCGATACTTATAAAGGACAGACCGATACTAAAAACATACAGACCGATACCTATATATCATAGATTACAGTCTCTAGAAGACATAATTGGTAATTTGTGGTATCTTCTCGTGAAAACAAGCTGTTGAAAGCGTAAAACGGTGTGGCAATCAGCATCCCGCTAGGCCGTACGGAGAGCGGCACACGGCCGATTCGCCCGCCTGGGTCGCCCAGCACCTTCCATGCACCTACTCTCCCGGCAGACGGGTTCGGCTGGTGTGTTTATGCAAGAGCGGTGGATACTGCGATAGATTCCACAAAGGCAACGATTTGGTGTAAGGCTCACGAAATATGATTGGCAAAGGATCTGCTGCAAGTTGTATTGTCAGTCTTTTGTCCACGATATTACCTTTTCAATGGTAGGTCTTACACCACAGCCTTGCAAATTAGAACGAAGAGCTCGCTTTTCATGAGCAGCAGTGATACCATTATTAATATGATGTTATTATACAACGTTGAGACCCAATATTGTATGAAATTTATTAGACACGAAATGACAAAAAACGGTACATGAAGTGACAGATGGCACTAAAAATCTATATTTATGAGCGGAGAATGGAATATTGGAACAATATTTCAAACAGATCGTTTCCATTTCATTTATTCCAAAACATTTGATATAGTGGGAATGGACATGCGGACAATAGTACGCTAAATAAGCATTGAGAAAATAAGTTTGAACTTTTTGTTCGCGGCCCGTCAACGCAGTTTATTCCTATTTCACATTTCTGCGTTATCATGATTTTCTCTATTACAATAATGCATATGAAAATACATGTTGATGAATGTTTAAATCATCAAGATGTTGAAGCTATATATTATTGACAAAAATGAAATTAAATTTCAGTGTGTCCAGGCGAGAAAAAAATTATGGCATTCTTGAAACAGACAAACAAGGGCATTTTTATTTTGTATTCCTAGTACCGAAAAGCCATGGAGACATGGGGCTCACTTTCGTCAGACAAACAATGCATTTGATTACGAGGCCATCAGTGTTTACGGCTAATTCTGTTTACGGTCAATTACTTACCACAATTTGCTCTTTATATACTACTGCCGGGCGAGTCGGGTTGGTGCGCTGGGCGAGTCTGGCGGGCGAATCGACCGTGCGATTCGGCCGTGCGACGCGCTTCCTAACGTAACAGGCGCAGCTAATTGCGATACCGTTTTTGCGCTATAAACAATCATTTTTTTATGAGAAAATCCCACAAAGTACCACTTATGTATTTTAGAAGTCGTAATCCATGATACATAGGTATCGGTCTGTATGTTTTTAGTATCGGTCTGTCCTTTATAAGTATCGGTCTGTATTGGTCTGTATCGGTCTGTATCGGTCTGCAATTAGGGTGCCCGAAATTATGTGTTAAAATCAGAGCTGAACTAAGCCTTTTTCGAAGTTTTCTCCACTTACTTCTGTGTTAAAATTAGGCTTTTCAGAGGGAGGAAAATCCCCCAGTGACGTCATTGTGAATCTCTCACATATTTTTCAATCCTCATAAGAGTTTCTAATATTTCACTAAGTGATATTTTTACCGGTGTGGACATCCAGCTGTGCGCACTTTTTACAGAAATCATCATCTCATAATAAATTTTGGAGAAAATGGATATAGTGAACTCTCACAAATTATCAGCCTCCTCTCAATGCAGAGACACAAATCTATTTCTAGGGTGTTGGTCCGTCGACTGCAGCAAACGGTAACGATAGATAGGATACCTGTGTGCGGAGACTCGCATGGGACTAATCTTGTTGTTGTTGTTGTTCAAAAACCGTAGGCTTATGCAACGTGTACTATTTTGCACACAGGTATCCACAACCGGCGATCTGGACAAGGTTTGTTTTGACATGAAATTACTATTAAAATGTTCCAGAATTTACCAAATTCGTCATTGAACATACCCCGTTACATACAAACAATAGAACACATTCCAATGCTCCACAGAACTAACTTTACGGGAAATATTGTAACAGTATTTTTCTTACCATGTTGTGTGTTCAGTTCCGTATGTTGAAAAGGGAAGTAGTGACGTTGCACGAAGAAAAGCGACACCTATATACACACGCAAGCACCTGCCCCAAGGGGGGTAACTGTACCATACAAAAGGACAAATTCTCCTCCATTTGCGTACACTTCGCCATCCATAAGAGTCTTACCGCGTATAGATGACCGAAATGGTTACAGTTTGATTCTCCTCTTCAGATAATCTTGGCCCATATCTTTTTAATCTGTAACGCAACAGAACCAATAGTCTCCCGTAACTGAGAAATAACTGGAGTGGTTGTAAAAATAACTGTTTCAACGAAAATTTATAAAATTAAATCGACAGAAATCGGGTTAGTTTACTCCAAAAGATATTAAAGTGTTTGCATTCATCGATATTGGGCATATTGGGTACGGTACATTTAATTCATGACTTGATATACTTTGATACACAAAAGAGCATGTTTCAGTTCGTAAGAAAAATTAGACAAATTCGATTTTGGTTGTTTTTATGTAAAGGTCTTCGAAAATTTTATGAAATTCTATAGCTCTGGTATAGCCTTGTTCCATACGTGAGAACAACTCACGTAGTATGGAACAAGGCTATACCAGAGCTAGAAATTCTAGACGTGCATTGGTGCCTGGTTTTGTATCTTGATATCATTTTTACTTTTGAGAACCGGAACTGTATTTTTCAGACTGAGGTAAAACCGTAGTGAGGTTTCTGAAGTGTATCTTATACATTCTTACCACATGTATGGTCCCTCCTGTGATTTTTTTTATCTATAGATTTCGTAAAATGTTGTGTTCTAGTGCATTTTGAAGGAATGTTTTGTCTTTGAAGAACTTTTGTAGTGTGAAGGATGCCTCAGGTTTCTGCCTTTCGAGCTTCCTTATTAAATCTAGATGTAAAACGACGCTTTCAATTTGTATCTCTTCCGCTGAAAAAGTTGTTGGATCCGGAACTCAGTCCTGACTCTCATGGTTTGGACTGCATTGGGCCTGACATTTTTACAAACTAGATGTAAAACGGTATAGGTTCAGCTTTCTTTTTATATATATATTTTTTAAAGAACTTCATAAGGCTTTTGCGTCCCTCATACAAATTTATTAAATATTCAAATGCAAAACCAAGGGAAATAGCCCTGGACCAGGCCTCGGGCTCTTTATGTTATAGTTTAAGGCCTAACGGTGAACACGAAAAAACGAAGAAGAAAACAGAAAAAGCCAAGATAAGAAAGGTAACCAAATAAAACGGTCTTCGGAAATTTTATGAAAATCAGGTTATTCCGAACCTTAATTCGAGCCTGCACAATTTAGCATACGAATTGAATCGAAAACGAACACAGAAGATCTATTCGATCGATGAGAAAATTACGGAAGGACTGCATAAACATCTGTTGCCCTGAAATTGTTCAAAGGTCTATTTAACCCTGCAAGTTAAAGAATTTACCCGACTTGATCCTAATCAACATCAATATGACGTCTCCAGGGGGTAGGCCAAATTTTCTGTCGCATGTGTTGCCAGCCCCGCGGTTAAAGTATATGGAGAACTCCATGTGTGATCACAAAATAATAGCAAAAAGTCAAATGAATTTGTCAGATCTGACAGTGTACACGTTAACTAGCCTTTTATCACCAGTGAAAGGGCTTTTGAATAAATTTATTTAGAAAACATAATATAGCAACAGTACACTGCAGAATTCATGTAACAGTGTAGATAGAACACATAAGGCTTACACTGAAGGGTTAAGTTCAATTAATAACAATTACCATAACACGCTACACACATTATGAGAGACAGTAGAATGGTTACCAAATGATTCATTTGCATGTCCAGATTTACTTAACTTGAAACTCAACAAACGGAGAATCTAACGTCACCGCATGCATGTGCGCTCACCTCATCATATAGACCTAGTAGATCGAGAGTAGATCGAGAACTACTAGGTCTAATCGTGATACAAACATGCACACATACATATTTGTATATGTATGTGTGCATGTTTCCCTCCCCCGCTTCCGACGCCCCTGACTTCCGGTGGGACGTCACTTGCGGCGCCATCTGGTGAACACATTCGCGCAGAGACGGCACTACCGGTAGTGAGGTCATTTCTGGCGATGACGTCATTCTCATCGAGTGCCAATGGTCGAAAGCATGTCATCTTAGATTGCTAAGGGCATTTCACGTTTCACTAAACACTACCCTTAGATTGCCGCTGTGATTCGGCATGTATTTCACACGGCGCCATCTATCTAGAGGGAGATAATCCAGTTCGAAAGTTGTTCCCAAAGCATGAGGTCAAATGTCGGCCCCATTTAAACGAGCCAATGAAATTATCTGTATTCAAATATTGCTTAGACATGCAGACGTGTCAGTTTCACGAGGCGCAAGACTGGGGGAGTCTACGCGAGACCAAAACGAAGTTGTGCGAATTAGCTATTTTATTTCTCACTCTAGTGGAGCATGCTTCTTTGTTTATCTTAACAAAAATCATATTACAAACGGCCTAACATATTTGAAAACAAAATAAAATCGGCGGCAAACCACAGGAAAATGATATGCTTTTTATTTTGTGATGGGGGCACTTCGAGGCCCACCATGGGATCATTTCAATCGATCGTTTTCTGGAGGTGTGTCTTCGTTGTATGAATGTGATTGCACCGATGTCAGATATAACGGGACCAGTCGGATGTGACCATTTGGGAAACGCCCTATTACACTCAGATAGCACCCGTTACCGCATGGCTACGAGCAGAAGTTTCTACGTATGATCGTGCCATGCGTTCGGATGATGAAGCATGTGTGAGATTGGACAGTTGACAATGCGTTAAGGCGTTGATAGGGCGCTATGGCGTTACGATAGGGCGCTAAGACGTTACGATAGGGCGCTTAGGCGTTAGGATAGGGGGTCAAGGTGTTGACGGGAGTCGCTGCCTTTCAATGAATCAGTGTCTATTCCATAGGATATCTACACCAGTAGTAGGGAAAGGCTAAATTCTGTCGAAAAAATGAGACTGATGACGTCATGCGGACTGACGTGGCGATGACGTCACTATGACGTCACACCCGATCACGTGACATCCGGGTCACCTCCATGTCAAAGGTCCCATCCGGGTCACTTCCTGTGACGTCACTTCCGGCCACGTGACGACCCAGCAAGAGTGATCTGCCCCTACATAAGATCCCAGTGACTTCCAATGTTAATCTCATGCATGTATGAGATAGGGGTGATCATTTTTGTTGTTGTGGGTTTTACTGTGGGGTGTGGCACCTTGTTTTCTTTGTCTCGCGATGTAGAACACGATGGGTGGGGTCTCGAGACCAGGGGATGAATTCGCTGAATAATTCAGGCGGGTCTGGTCTGTTAGGTCTATTCTGGCGCACTGGACAATGGTAGTCCCAATGGGGAACCCACTCATGGATATTTGCGGTATGGGGTGTGGCCCCTTGTTTTCTTAATCTCGAGCTGTAGGACACGATGTGAGGGGTCTCGAGGCCATGCGTGGAATTTTTTTAACAGTTACTGTGCGCATGCACACTGGACTTTTTGGGGTCGAGGTGAACCACTATTGGTCCAATTGGGTCATGTCATGTATCTGTTTGAAGCATTCGTGGGGCAGATGGGGGTAGATGGCATCCGTGTGGCCCCTTGTCTTAATCTCGAGCTGTAGGACACGATGTGAGGGGTCTCGAGGCCATGCGTTGAATTTTTTTAACAGTTACTGTGCGCATGCACACTGGACTTTTTGGGGTCGAGGTGAACCACTATTGATCCAATTGGGTCGTGTCATGTATCTGTTTGAAGCATTCGTGGGGCAGATGGCATCCGTGGGGTAGATGGCTATGGGGTGGGAATATCGGCTATCTGCGCCTACGCAGACAGGTAGTTGTGGGAAAAGGGCATTGGAATGGACATTTTGGGGTCGAGGTGGACCCATAATGGTCCGAACGGGTCATATGGGGTATCAGTTTGAAGCATTCGTGGAGAAGCATCCGACTGGATGAGTGGGTTGTGGGATTATCATCTATCAGCGCATGCGCCGACAGGGAGTTTTGGGGAAAGGGCACTGGAATGGACGTTTGGGGGGCTGGGTGGGCCCATTGTGGTCCGATTAGGTCGTATGAGGTATCAGTTTGAAGCATTCGTCGAGGACCACCCGACTGGATGGGAATGGAAAAGAACTTAAGTAATGGCACGCATGCGCAGAGAGGGAATTTTGGGAAAAGGGCATTGGAATGGAGGCTTTGGGGTCGAGGTGGAATAATGGTCTGAATGGACCGTATGGGGTATCAGTTTGAAGCACTCGTGGAGAAGCATCCGATTGGATGGGTGGGTCGTGAGATTATCGTCTATCTGCGCATGGGAAAAGGGCATCCTGATGGACGCTTTGGGGTCGAGATGGGCCCATAGTATGTGTACTGGGTCGGGTAGGGTACCCATGTGAAGCGCTCGTCCAAGCCGATCAAGTCATGGGTGGGTGCATGTTTTCACAGGAAAACACTGAGTCATAGAAATGAGAATGTTATTGTTGTTGTTGAGATAGTGTAGTCTCTCAATTTCGGGGAAGTATAACTCAAGGGAAGTAATCTAGCTTAGTAGTGCAGAAAGCAAAAACTGTCAGGGTTAATTTTTCGGAGAATTTTCTGGTGAAACCCCTGTTCTATTTATAGATCACTTGGGAGTAGTAGAGAAAGACGGGTTTCCGAGGTGCAATGGAGTGCTTTTGAAGGACATAATGACATTGTTCTAACTGGCTACCTGGTAGAGTTACCTGTGTGCGTGTGTGTGGACGAGGACGGGGAGAGAGGCGGAAGAGGAGGATTGAGTGAGTGATTGATTGTGATGGTGGTGGTGTGTGGGGGTGACGGTGGTTTGTGGTGGGGGTGGTCGCCGTGTTGGTGGTGTCTGTACATATAGGGATTAACGCGTGTTCCTCATCAGTCCCATGATTGAGCGAGTGAGTGAGTGAGTGAGGCGTACCCAACGCCCCTGAGGCGTACTCAACGGCCCGTATAAACGCATGGACGCACTAACGATGGTGGGTGAGTGAGTGGTTATATAAGGTTGTTTGTAAGCCATAAGCCTCAGTCTGTAACCACCCCTTGCGTCTTAACGCCATGATGTAGACAGATGAGAGAACAACAACAAGAATGACAGGTCAATCATTTCATACCCAATCTGGGGGAGCCACGTTGGGTATGTTTACAATTCTCGTTCGCCACTCTCGAGACCAGATATTTCAGTTCCCATGGAGATGCATCTTCGAACTGAAGAACCCACAGAGGTCGATTCTCCGCCCCAATTGAAGAACCGATGGAGATGCAGTGTCTAGGAGCCCTTTCATCTCTCTTGCCTGCCTACCAATGGGACAAGTAAGAGCTCGGAGCTCCAGTATCCTGGATTGCCCGAACACGCTTAGGACAAACGGATCAGGGCGAACATGGCGGAAAATTGAACTTTCTGAAATGACGATTTCTGATTGAACAACAGCCTACGAGAATCTGCTACAAGGTTCTGCTTTCTGTACTACTAAACTGTATTACTTCCCTCGACTTCTACCTCCCCGAAATTGAGAGACTATACTTTCTCAACAACAACAACAAAATTCTCATTTCTGTGACTCCGTTTTTTTTCTATGAAAACATGCACCCACCCATGATATGATCGGCCTGACGGAGCGCTTCACATGGATACCCTACCCGACCTAGTATGCCTACTATGGGCCCAACTCGACCCCAACACGTTCATTCCGATGCTCTTTTCTCACAGTTCCCTGTCTGTGCATGCGCAGATATACGATAATCCCACGACCCACACATCCAAACGGATGCCTCTTCACGAGTGCTTCAAACTGATACCCCATACGGCCCATTATTGGTCCACCTCGACCCCAAAACCTTCATCCCAATGCCCTTTTTCCAAAATTCCCTCTCTGCGCATGCGCGCCATTAAGTAACTTCTATTCCATACCTATCGAGACAGATGGCCCTCCACAAATGCTTCAAGCTGATACCCCACACGACCCAATCGGACCACTAGAGGCCCACCCAAGCCCCAAACATCTATTCCAGTGCACTTTTCCCACAATTCCCTGTCTGCGCATGCGCAGATAGACGATAATCTCTAACATTGTCCAGTGCGCCAAAATGGACCTAACAGACCAAACCTGTCTGAACTTTTCAGCGAAAGCCAGCCCCTGGTTTCGAGACTCCTCCCATCGTGTTCTACATCGCGAGACAAAGAAAGGTGCCATAACCCATAGTAAAATCCACAAGAAAAAAAAGACAACACATTGAAATCACTGGGTCTTGTGTAGGGGCAGATCACTTTTGATGTGTCGACACGTGACCGGAAGTGACGTCACAGGAAGTTACCCGGATGTGAGCTTAGACCCGGATGTGTCCCGGATGTCACGTCATAGTGACGCCATCGCCACGTCACTCCGCATGACGTCATCAGCCTTATTTTTTTCGACAGAATTTAGTATTTCCCTACTACTTAGACCCATCAGAGCTTCTGGGCTATTTCCAAAGGGTGTTGAAGTGTTAAGCTAGGTATTGACGGGCGTTACTGTGTTACGTCCATGAAAGCAAGCGTATCACAGAGACGTGAAGATTCGACGTCCAAGTGATTAGGAATACGTCTAACGGACAAAGAGTGAACATGGGCGAAGGTTGACGCAACACCAAATGACAGCTTCTGATTGGACGAGGGCAGCCGAAAATACATCTAACGGGTAAGAACGAATATGAGAGATGCAACACCAAATGGCGGCTTCTGATTGGACAAGAGCATACTTGAATTGTAAAGATACCCAATGCGGCTCCCTCAGCGTGGGTATGATGTAACATTGGGGACAATAAACTATATGAAAACTTGTGAACGTTTTGATCTTTCTTTTCACCCATCAGTCTTCATCATGACGTTACGATAAGGCGTTAAGATAGGGCGGTAAGACGTTACTGTAAAACTCTGCACAGAGGTCATAGGGCATATTTACTGGGTTTCTGCTTTCTCTACTACAAAGAGGACAAATGGACATTAAATACGATTTATCCACTACCGATGACGTTACATTAGTCTACCCCACACGGTACAATAGGTTATAAGCAAGTTAGTCCAAACACGCTCCTGCATACACGAAAATGCTATCTTTCTATACTACTCCCCGATTTTGCAGACTCTCATGGTTTACAAATAACCTTATATGACCCCTCACTTATTCACTCCTTCACTGACTCACTCACTCACACAGGTAACATCCACCAGGTAGCCAGATCGAACAAGGCCCCATCTTCCCCCCAAATGCGCTCCTTTGCACATCTGAAACTCCCCTTTCTCTACTACTCCCGAATGCGCAGGCGCATATCACTCCCAGTCTGACCTTTCTCCACGAGTGCTTCAATACGACACCTCGCCGACCCACTTGGACCTCGGAGGGTTCATCTCGACATCAAAACCACCCTTTTCTACTGCGCATGCGCAAATTGAAGGCATTTCCACTAAACACCCGTGCAGTCGGACTTTCCCCACGGATGGTCCATCTCGACCCCAAAAGTCCACTCAAATGCCTTTTCTCGACTATACTCTCTCTGTGCATGCGCAGATGGACCGTATTTCCACTACACACCACTCGAGACGGAGTGCTTCCACACAACACCCCATACGACCCATTCGGACCACGGACGGTCTATCTCTACCCTAAACGTCCATTCCAATGCCCTTTCCCACTATTCTCTGTCTGCGAATGCGCAGATGGACGGCAATTTCACCACTCACCCATCCAGTCGGATGCTTCTCTAAGAGTGCTTTAATCATGTTAATAGAACACCTCACCCGACCCAATTAAGCCACGGATGATCCACCTAGACCCGAAAACGTTCACCCCACATATGCCTATGCACCACGCATTCGCGGTCAGAACTTTTCAGCGAAAGTCAACCTACATGACCTACGGCTTCGAGACCCTCCCATCGTATTTTACAGCGCGAGACAGAAAAAATAAGATGCCACACTCCATACTGCAAATGGCCATGAGTGGGTTCCCATTGGGCCTATACCATAGATACCATATCTGCCCTCTAGTATATCACGGCATTTTCAACCTTTCCTAGTATGTACTGATTCGTTGCTCGCTGCCCTTCTCTCGCTGCATGTATGGCTATACACTTCTACCCCAGAAGCTATACCCTGAACCTCTATAAGTGCCCTCCGGATTTCCGGAGATTACCGGACATTGTCGAAACTTACACGGAAGGTCCTTTGTATATGTGCTTTGCAGATGTGCCCTTTCATGTATTTGCCAGCTTCGATGATTTTCCCCGACAATAATTTCCCTAAATCTTCAACATCAATAAATGCTTGTCCGATCCACGTCTCCATTATTGATGTACAACTTCATATATTTCATAGAAGATGCTTATGCCTTCTACACAGATGATCTTTCTGTGTGACATCATTAAGAGCTCATTGGTAGACCAAATTTGTATCAAACCTCAAATTAGTTTATGTGCAATATATCGGCAACAAGTGTGAATATTTTGATGAAATAAAACCCAAATTACTCAGAATGAATATGGCAATCACTTATCTCTCTTTCAGCAATTCTATCTCCTAAACTAAGCTTCACCTGACTATACCTTGCAAGTGACGTCATCATCGACAGTGACGCCATCATGTGCACTCGCCTGGTGGTATATCCGGTTGGGTATAGAGAACACCAGGTCATGGGCTGCAACACCAGGCGGGTGCGCATGTGTGCGATGACGTCGCTTAATTCTGGTGATGATGTCACTGTCACTTACAATCTATAGGGTACTGGCGAAACTTTCCCGGAGACATCACTTACGATGATAACTTCAAGAACCAATGATGGTCCAATGTCTGTGGGGACTCTCGGTGGCCGAGTGGTCTAAGGCGCATCTCTGGTGATCGCTAGCCTCACACCCTCGACACCGCTGAACCGGAACGGGTTCGAGTCCCGCCGGTGTATGAATGAAAGATTATCAGTAACTTACCGACGGGTGGTGTTTCTCTCCTGGTACTCTGGCTTCCTCCACCATTCAAACTGGCTGTCACCATATGAGTGAAATAACCTTGAGTGTGACATTAAACCAAATCCTCCCAATGTGTGTGCGATTATGGCTCTACCGCGTTGAGACACTCTGATAGCGCGTTATGGTGTTAAGATGGAGCGTTAATACGAGCGTTTAGGCGTTACGACAGACATTGACGCGCGTCACTACGTTTTGATGAATTAATGTCAATTTCATGGGATAACACGTGATCAATAAGAGCTTTTGAGCTTCCTCATCGCGTGACGATAGGTGTTACTGTGTTATGTCTAAGAGCAACCCTACCCGAAATAAATGCACAGTGAACGTCTAACCGTCGACGTGGGTTATACAAGCCCTGATTGAGAACGCACGTTCATCGGACACTATGATATGATGAGATACCAGAAGAATATACAAGAGTCCAGAATATAAATCCAGAACACCGAGCATCACTTGTGAAAGGATATGGGGCTATGAACCACAGAGGCTCGGAAAATGGGATCATCTCATGTAGCAGCGAGTTATTCTGTTCATACTGCTCACTTCCGGAGATGACATCACTTCTAGTGATGACGCCAATTCCACCAAGGGTCGAGGGTCACCAGACAATACAATATGATGCGACACCATACGATTATACATGGATACAGAGAGACCGAGGGAATGGTAGCCGATGCAGATATTGAAGATACCGGTGTGATGGATGAGAATGTCCTCGTGATTACTGTCCCTTTTCATGTCCTTTTCTACTACAACTTAAGACGAACACTTGTCTCCAATGTGGAGAAAAGTGTCCTACCTGGGATAGAAGATATGAGTCAGACACTCGTAACCACGGGACATTCTTAGCCTTCACAACCGCTGATCATGAGAGTCCACCGACTGATACTGAGAGCCTACCAGGCTGAAATTTCGGTCGTTCATAATCAGGATACATTTCAGGAAAGACTCAACCAGGAAATAACTATTTGGCATCATATTTTGATATCGCCTATTGATGCCCATGCTGTAGTGGTCGAGGACGCAGGACAAGATAACTTACAACAGGTTTTTACATTCAAATGCCCGTCTACATCAGGAAAACAGACATGGCGATCTATGAACAGCATAGTCTGCTGTTATTTCATGTAGAGGCGCATTTGGATGTAAGCTTGCAAGTTATCCTGCCTGGCGTCTCCGACCACCATAGCTTGTATATCAATAGCCGCTGTCACATTACGATCCCAAAAGGTGGGTTCCTCCTCTTTCTGGCCCTTCCGTGGGAAGTTGATGGACTATCAGCAGCCGAGCTTTCAGTCTGCCAGTAGGTGGGTAGGCTATCAGTATCAGTCAGCGGGCCGTCTCATAAACAGCCGATACGCTCTCACTATCTCCATCAGCTTCTGGCTCCTCGGTCTCTCTCTAACCATGTATATCCTTCTGGTGTCGCCTCATACTGTAGTGTCAAGTGAACATGTGTTTGCACTCAGAGCATGTACAATCCATGCTTAGCCTAATGGTTAGGTGCCGACTGCATGTGTTTCGGGTAGGGTTGCTGTTATAGATGTAACGCAGTTACGCCCGACAATGCCTACCTCAACGCTTCAACTGCATACTGACATAGCTCAGAAGCTCTGATTGGTCTAAATGATCATGCGATATGAAATGGAATTGACACCAATTTAAAACATCGAAACATAGTGATGCCCATCAACATCCGGTCATTACGCTATAACCTGGCGATACAGCCTGAAGGATATAGCCCGTACGGTATAGGGTACACTAGGATTTGGGCTGTACCACTGGCGAGTGCGCATGTGTGTTTTGACGTTATTTCCGGTCAAAACATCACTGCCGAAGATAATGCCACTTACAACCTATAGGTTACCGGCAGCACCATCAGAAGAGTGCACACGCGTGTGAGAGCGTCTTTTCTGGAGAAAAGCATGAGTATGTGATAAATCAACTTCCACGTCATTGCGAGCAATTCCGGGCATTAAGGCATTTAGACGAGCGTTACAGCATAAATCACTCGATCAATAATTAAACCAATCAGAGCTTGTGCTATCTCACTAGGGTGTTGAATATCCAAGATAAGCATTGGTGGGCTTTGACGTCTAACCATCAGCTGCTCCGAATGCGAAGGTATGTTCATCAGACATTTCGATATGATGTAACACAAGAACATATACAGAGAGTCCGAGGGGCCAGAAACCAATGGAGATACTGAAAGCGTATCAGCTGATTATGGGAGTCACCAAATGATACTGTGTGACTTCCCGTCGACAAACAGGCTGAGAGCTTGGCGGCTCGTGACATCCTCGAATGCCGCAGCATGCGTATCAATAGCCACTGTCACATACGATCCCAACAGATGGATTCCACGTCTTCCTCACACAGGCTTCCCTGGGATGTATCTGGACTACCTCTAACCGAGATTTAACTCGAGATGATGTACTTCCACCAATGGTCAAGAGCCAATGGCCAAAGCACGTGTGTGTGATAACTTAACTTTCACGCCATGGCGTTACAATAATGCATTGAGACACAAGATAGAGCATTAAGTCATTTAAACGAGCGTTGAAGGATAGTGATGAACATTGATAGGCGTCACTACGTTCCCATAAATTTGTGTCAATCCATGGGGTCCATGGGATATCACGTGATCAACAATTATATCAATCAGAGCATTCGAGCTATCTCACTAGGGCTTTGAAGATTTAATATAGGCATTGGTGGGCATTACCGTGTTACGTCTATAAAAGCAACTCTGCCCGAAGACGAGCGTAGTTGACGTCTAACCTTCAACGGCATGCTCCAAATGCGAACGCACTTTCACCAGACACTATGCTATGATGCAACACCAGAAAACTACACATGGGTACAAAGACCGAGGGACCAGATGCTAACATCAGCCGACTCTTGGAGTCCACCAGCTGATACTGAGAGGCTACCCACCCACGGCCAGGCTGAAAGCAGCCAGACTGCCTCCCAGGGAAGCCTGAGTGAGGAAGATGACGAACGCATCCTTTGTGATCTTATTGTAACAGCGTCTATTGCTACTCAACCTGCAGTGATTGCGGATGCCGGGCAGGATAACTTACAACCGACTTGCATCCAATTGCACCACATCAGGGAAACAGCCATGGCGGTCTATGAAGAGTATAGCCTGCTTTCGCTTGAAATGCCGGGCAATCCCACACATCTATCATGAAGACCAAGCATCGCTTGGAAAAAGATATGGGATTACCCCTAAAAAATTCGGTCATAGCATTCTATAAAATTCATGCGGTTCTTTTCCTGAGATGACTCTGCTTTCCAGAGATGGCGATTTCGCCAATTCCACCAAGGGTCGCGAGTCACCAGACAATACAATATGATGTGACACCAGAAGAATATACATGGGGATATAGAGACCGAGGGGTCAAAATCCAACGCAGATACTGATAACACACCAGCTGATTCTGTGAATCCACTCACTGATACTGAGAGCCCATCAACTGACAGCCATGCTGTACGATCGGCCGCTGATAGTCGTGCTACATTCCAGGGAAGCTTGAGTGAGGAAGAAGAGGATCCCATCTTTTGCTATCATATTGTGACCTTCTCTATACATACCCACGGTGCGACGATCAAGGGCGCTGGACAGGATAATTTACAACAGGCTTGCAAATAAATGCGCCCATACATCAGGAAAACAACCATGGCGATATAGGAACTGAAGGGCAATCTCACACGCAGGTCCATCCTGAAAACCAGGCGTTACTTGGAGAAGGATATTGGGTTACCACCCACAGAGGCTCGGGAAAATGCGACCATTTCAAGTGGCAGCAGATTAAACTGTTCTTACTGTTCTTTTCCGGAGATGAAATCACTTCTGTTGAAATATGATGCGAGAGTATAAGAACATACATGGGCACAGCGAGACAATGCCCAGAAGCCGATGCAGATACTAAGAGCGTACCAGTGGATTATGAGAGTTCGACTGATATTGAGAACCTAACCACTGATAGCCAGGCTAAAATCTCGGCCATTGATAGGATAATGCAAGGGAAGACTTCGTGAAGAAGACAAGGAACCGGCAATTTTTGATCATATTTGCATATAGCCTATTGAGATACGTATGCTGCAGCGATCCAGAACACAGGGCAGGATAACTTGAGACAGGCTTACACCCAAAAGCACCTCTACACCAGGAAAACAGCTATGGCGATCTATGAACGGCATAGCCTGCTGCCTCCTGTCATTCCAAGTGGCGGCAGGTTGTACTGTTCATAGATTGCCACAGCTGTTTTCCTAATGTAGAGACGCAGTTTTGTGCAATTAAACACAACATTAAAAGGGTGGTGGAAAACGATGCCGGCATACTGACAAATTGTATAACCCCACATACAAATAATACCCGGGCTGCATATTTCTGAAAGCACCACACGAACAAAAAGCGATCCCTGTGACCAAAAAGGTGGGTCCCTCGCCTTCCACACTCCGGCTCCCATGGGAAGTAGACGGACTATCAGCAGCCAAGCTTTCAGCCTGCCAGTCGGTGGGTAGGCTCTCAGTATCAGTTGGCGGACTGTCTCATAATCAGCCTGTACATTTCTTTCTCAAATTAGTTACACAGGTTTCCCTTGGGGTCTAGTTGTGCAAGATACCTTTTTTGGTCCGATTCGAAAATCCAATATGGCCACCAGGCAGCCATCTTGGATTTCCCCATGAAAAATTGTCATCGTGAATTCTCAGGAATTACTGCATGGATCTTTCTCAGATTTGGTACACAGGTTCCCCTTGGGGTCTAGTTGTGCAAGATACCTTTTCTGGTCCGATCCGAAAATCCAATATGGCCACCAGGCAGCCATCTTGGATTTCCCCATGAAACTTGGTTATTGTGATTTCTCAGGAAGTACTGCATAGATCTTTCTCGAATTTGGTTCACAGGTTCCCTTGTGGTCCAGTTGTGCAAGATACTTTTTTTAGTCCGATTCGAAAATCCAAGTTACGCTTCAAATTAATACAGTATTCCGAGTTGTGACATTGCATCACAAGAGTCAACGGATCAAACGGTGGGGCATATTCTATATATTGCCTATAGAGAATATCCAAACCTTCACCTTCTATATCAAGGAGTGCAAATGATTTTGAATTAAAATGTATTTCTTCAAATTTTGAGTTTTCTTCAGTTTACTTTAGTCCTTGCCGTTGCAAGTGAACTGTCCCCCTGTTTCGTCTGCCGACAGGTTGGCTACACAAAGGGACGTCACTCGCGTGAAACAACGTCACAACTTGACAGTTGTAGACTACAACGTGTTTCGACCCAAGGGAGATAATCAGGATTCAGACACTTTCAAAGTTTCAACATTACTGCATAGACCAGATCCCGTCCGTATTAAATTTTGTACCATTTTACTATTTTCGAGTAAGGTATCTAAAAAGAGATATCTCGAACTAGCCCAGTAAACAGAACAGAATTAGCATTCGTTCCTAATCTATAAAATCTTAAATGTGTTTCATAGCTCATGTCAAAGCGTCAAAGAGATTTGTCTTCGCTTCCAGTACCCAATGATGGCACGTGCAAAAAAAAAAAAAAAAAATACAAAAAACAAAACGAAGACGAAGGATCCTCCGGATATTCACTTTCGGACTAACTTTGCTCATTTCACTTGTACTATAACAACCGACATCAACTACAGTTTCTAGGAATCTTGAAACTCCTGAAACTAAGAAAGATAATATCCAGTGTCCCTTTTTCGATCTTTTTATGCTCAAATTCGAAATTCTGCAAAACAAAATTACAAATCAATTGTCTGTTCTTATTAACAATGGACAAAAAGATCGTCTTGTCATTAGCTACAATTATCGGCCGATGGTGGGCGCCAAGATCCTTCAGGATCTCTCGTTATTCATCCTGATAGAATATACATGATCACATGAACACTTTCTCTTTGATGTCGATACAAATTATTAGAGACAGATGCAAAACAAATGATCGAACAATAGTTTAGAAATCCGTTTATTACAGTCTACAGCTCTAGTAGACCAAGAATTTTACATACCTAGGTAACAAAGGTAACAATTTGTCATTAATCATTAAAAATTATTTAACACACCTAAGTCCAAGGCATAACAATCACTCATTTTATAAATAAAATATAGCAAACCCTTTTTTCGAACGTTACAAATTCTAACCTTCATCACTGGCATCAATACATACTATTTGCGGAGAAATTAAAACATTAAATATCTGAATACATGTAGTAACATCAGATGATAAACTCTTATAGTTATAAGAATATATGGGAAAGACTTCCTAGCTGTCTCATAATGGACTGTCCCAGATTTAAATCTTAGATATAGGTTTGTCCAGGCATGCCAGGCACAGCAACGTGTGAATTGAGGTGTGAATCCCAGCATAACATTGTGGTTCATATTTTTGCTCTTTATGTCTAGAGTATGAGGAATGTTTTAATACATGACAATTGAACTTCTTTTGACTTGAAGTTGCCAAAATTATCAATATATAATGTTTTATTCTTGGAATATGACATCATTCATATTCACCATATTTACACCAGTCATCTATAGTTAAAAATATTCACCATGCTGTAGGCATGAGAGGAAAAGTATGAACCACAAATTTACACCAAGTCACCCTTGAACAATGCACCTGTCAGAGGCCTGGGGCAAAACTTTCTCTATGAATTAAATCGGAAGAGGGGGATTATGACATCAGTGTATGAAACTCAAAATATTTAGAAATTTAATGCTCTCAAAACTGCAATTTGAATATCAGTATGAATGAAAAGTTTAGCTGGCTCAGTGCTGGCAATGAATACACCTGTGTTACAGTTTGAGTGAACAGTAATTCAATCCCACTATCACCTGGGACATAGACCCCGCTATCCAGTAATAAATGAAATTTTATCGGTGCTGATTATTTACCTCTCTAGAATGACCAATAAGCCAGTCATACTGAAGTCCAACCCTCTCTTTATCGCACTCTCCAAATTAGTGTTCTTGTTTCATTTGCATCTCCACAACTGTGGCCACCCAACTCACATCAAATTCAGTTCTTTGAGAAGTCCATCTCAGATAGAGTCGGCTATAACAGGACTAAAGTCAGTCCTAGAATTCAATCATTTCTGTAGACACCGTCCGACTTTTTCAAATTTCTAAGTTTCTGAAATCCTGTCAGGATGAACTGGTTGGTGTTCGATAAAACGTCCATCTCTGACCGGTGCTTTTCACCTCCAAGTCCAGTTTGTCCACCTCCCAACTGTAAATATAACCATGGTCAAAGTTGGGTATCACGTAACTTGCAGAATGGCAGTCAAAGGATGGTTAGCCTGAAACAATTCACATGGTATTTATTCGCAGAAGTAAACTGAGAATTTCAGATTCTATCAAGCAGACAGGGAACCAACTTAGACAGGTTATAATATTATAACCTCTGCATATAATATTATAACCTCTGCAAGTGATTATATGAAAACCTCCTGTGTTCACAAAATAATGACCAGTAGCGAAGTCGCAGAGTGTAATGATGTCTGTTAATTCATGTAACACAGTCCATTACTGTGTTTACTAACCTTTTGGCAAGAGCATGCGATATTTCCATAAAACTTAGATAAAATAGGAGATTATAACCTCGATACATGTATGTAATACATGTATCAACTTATATCATTGAATCCCAGATATTTCCTCTCAATTTTTCCTGAAAAGCCGAGACATTGTCGATTAAGGAGGAATTACTTTAGGCCACACTCATCTTCGAAGAGCTGCACTTGTTTTTTGCTTGCAATTTGACATTTTTTAACCTTATAAAGTTATAAGCTAATCTATTGAGATGCAATGTTGATGTAACATTTATGACTAAATCCAATCTTCTGGGGGTAAACTTGCCATGTTTGCAAATAGAATATAATGTTTTCTTCCCTTTGATAAAGTTTTTGTGGCATTACTTTCCACAAACATTTTTCAGTCAAATGGACACTACAATGGACTTATAACTTCTCATATTGCTGTATGTAATTGATGACTTGGCTAGGTTATAACTTTTTTAACTTATGTAACTTGGTCGCCTCACTGTCTAGTAGTTTCAAATTGGACTTGTGGGCTTCATATGGTTGATTTGTCTACCAGTGACATCGAGTGAAAGAGGTATGTGAATAATTTACCACAAAGTATCACAAATGAGAGTTTATGAAAAAAAAAGACGATTTTTATTGTACCAACAGTATTAAAGTAGTAGTTTTATTGCTCTCATTTTCATCAATAATATTTCAATGATGTAAGTTATATTTGTTGGTTTATTTCTCATCAAATCTCTGATCATTTCATAATCTTGGGTGCAGCCCCCCAACTTTTTGAGACTGCAATGTTCTATCTTAGATAGCACCAGTCCAGCATTTAACATGGCCGATATAGAGTTCAGCCCCCCACTTTCAAACGTGCTCCGAGGCGCCTGTTCGGATATCTGCAGAGAGAAATTCTGCTAACATTCTGCAAATTTCACTAGCTGTCTTTCCAGTTCTTGGGATAAATAACATATCCATGCCCCAGTATTAAGCTTCAAGTTGACATAAAGATGGTGTTTTTCTGCTTCTACGTCAAGTAATGCTGTTAAAAAAATTACAAGAAATAGGGTAATATTTTCTTGATGTTAAAGAGGTAGTAGCATGATTTTAATTGTTCGGGTAAACTGAACATCATGATCTCTTACAACATTTGCCAAAAGATTTTCAAGTCGTGAAGTCTTGTATTTCTCATAGGGACCAATATTGTTAGATTCTTCAATTCAGTCTAGTGAACAACATCAAAATGGGAAATGACATCGAATAACGTGACCAGGTGTCCATGACGTCACTTTAGAAGCCGTCATAGTGTAATTAAAGTTCTAAGATCGAGTATGACGTTGCAAAGCATCACGCCCAGAATGCCAATGCGCGTTTTGTGACGTCATCTCAGGCACTGGAGCCAGGTGCAGGTGCTGTCACGTTTTTCAGAGAATGTCAGAAGTGTGATTTCAATGCCCGTGATATCAAAAAATGAGGTCACAGAAAAATATTCATCATAGTTGATCTCCACTACTAAATAGATTTTATCGAAATATGTTATTTGCTGAATATTTTTTAAATGATGCTACTACCTCTTTAAACATTTTTTACTTCCATTTTAGGTAGGCAGCTGAATCTCAGTTTACATGCCTGCCTACCTGCCACAATGATAGTTTCGGAGTTCAATTCACTTCCTGACTGTTACGATGGCTATGCCAGGTTCTATCTGCTGGGCTCATCCATATCATAATATATATAGATAAAATATCCATCTGGTAGCAAGTTACCTAGTTCCATATTCCTTCCTACTCGCCCATGAATACAGTGTGCCTGCGCCTTTCGGACCTCTCACCGGTATAGCAAGCTGTAAATAAATTAGATTGATAATATTCAACATATTTTTTTTTTCAACAAACAATAAGACTACACTGTCGGAGTATCACAAATAACGTTGCCCTCTTTTCTCCCCTGACATGCCTGACACAGTGAACATCAGATCGCTTAGATACTGAGAAATTTCACCGGGCTCGTGTGTTTTGTATTACGGTAATTTCCCTATTAATTCACCTTCCAAATTTAATTCGAAAACGGCCGATTTTTCCGCTGTCGTGATTTTGTCCATCCTAATAAAACGAACACGGGAGCATTTTCAATATCTGTGAAACAATAAATTCGAACACTCCCGTTTTCACCACGGAGTTCGTGCCGATGAAAGTAAAGTGAATATGTTACTAGATTCTCGTATAGTATATCGGCGTATGCTATTATTTGTAAGCGCAGAGAAACAGCAGGGAATGGTACAATATAATCAGACTGAATTACTATTACTTACAGTCTATAAGGAAAACAATTGATTCAATTAACTCCGCAGTCCTGTAATTTTATCCTAACTTGATCGCGTTTCGCCGCAGTCGGGAAAAATATATACGGTAGTCCCCCGCACGTGGTCGAGTGTCTGCACACGGCCCGCTATTAAATCATTCTTCAGTTTCCAGCGTTCGTATATCAAATATCTTTCTTTAAACCAGCATTCCTTTATTTGAAAAACACACATTATTTTAAGTAACAAATTTGAGAGATCTTCAACATTAATATATGTATGCATTTCAAGCATGGCAAATGATAACTATTTTAACAATGATGAAGCTATTTTGAAATTTTCAAACAATTGCATCTGGTAAATTATTCTCATTGACCCCCGACGCCCCTTCCCCATCTCAAATCATACTCACAGTACAATTAGCAGGGTCCTGTTGGTCACACAACAAACTATAGAAATAAATGTAGGTTTTTTCTCATGGAAATATAGGAGAAATATTGGGATATTTTTCTTGAGTTATAGGAACGAGTGCTCATTCTAACCTTCTGTGTTGTGCGTGTCGTGTGCAAATACATGTTGTAAATATCGTAAACTTTTACATAGCAAAAGGTTTTGCAAGAATACAAAATACTGCCTCGTGAAACAGCTGGCCACGGTTGAGGGAGAGTGCGTTTACCTCCCCCCGCAATAACACAGTAACATTCTTTTCGTGATACACTGAATGAGCGCAAAGGCACTCGATATCTAAAACATTCCATTTGCAGCCCTAAACTGCCCGCGTGTCTGTACGAGAAAAAAATATATAATATAACTTCGTTCTTCTTAGCCCTTCGCACACAAATGCAGACAAACGCGAGCCTGCTCGTATTAGAAATGTCACTGTCCAGGTACTGTATCCATGGCAAGCACGTGACAAGTAGGTCAACTTGTATACACGCTGGGGAATACCACCTCCATCCCATTAGTTCTCAAATTTCTGTGGTTAATCTTGGCCAAGAAATATGTATAAAAACTCAATAAAATATTTTATTTCTCTGCACTGAAAGAATCACTGTGTTGTTTTGCACGATATATTTTATGGCAAGCCAGGCAATACTGCTTGTATTTGCGGCGGGGGTAAAATGTACCAGCCGCGCTCAGAGAGAATCAGTTTTGCGCATTTGTTGATTATTTCTGCATTCAAATATATCTCCTGGTTAGAATTGGATTGAAAACCTTCGTATCAACATTTGTTGTGTAATAATTTACCACTGGGACGTCTTTCATCCCTCGTCAAAACCCCTCGATTGCTGCAATCTCGGGGTTTTGACTCGGGATGAAAGACGTCCCAGCGGTAAATTATTACACAACAAATATCTCTATGTCGGTTGTGAACCCTTAATTCACCCCCATGGCTCATTCACCCCCATGGGTTCATTCACCCCTATGGGTTAGTTCATAGGGATAGGGAGATCACGTGCCCTTTCTATACTACTCATCGCGCAGAAAATCGACCCATTCTACTGTAGGGTGTAAGCCTGGCCCATGGAATCTCAGGTAGCGAAAACCCCAGATCTCTCGCCCCACCCTATCCCGCGCAACACCTATAGGAATAGGGAGATCGCGTGCCCTTTCTATACTGCTCATCGCGCATGCGCAGTCGGCCCATTCTACTGTAGGGTGTAAGCCTGGCCCATGGAATCTCGCGCCACACATATGCGATCTGCTGTGCAGTGAGTAAAGCGGAGGAGGAGGAGGAGGAGTAAGAGGACACGCCACGGATTATACTAGAGAGATTTATAGGAACAAATGGGAGTCTGGGTTTATAAACATAACATGACCTCATGTTGGTCACGCAACAAACTATAAGAATAAATGTAGGTTTTTTCTCATGGAAATATAGGAGAAATGTTGGGATATTCTTCTTGAGTTATAGGAATTTATAGGAACAAATGGGAGTCTGTGTTTGTGAACATAAGACAGCGGACATGTTAATATACATAAAACCACTGGATATTGACAAGAATCCACCACAAAGAGAGAACAGAGAAAGCTTCAAGAAAAAGAGGGCCTTTTAACATGTTTAAGATAAAATAGAAAATCAACAGGAGTAGGTCACGGAGGGTTGTCCCCCTGGAAAAGTCGGGTCAGGGGTATTCACTCAGAAAAATCAGCCGTTTTCATGATGGGATCAATTCATTTGACCAAAAATATAGGCATTGTCAAATATATAGGGAAATATAGGTTCATCATGGCCCTTGTTTTGGTCTTACTCTAGATTGAAGACCATCCGAATAGTTTTTCTCTGTGTCACCCAAGTCCAGCCATTCAGTTTTAATGGGCTGTCCAAATTGTTCCACAGCTGGTTTATATATCCTCAGGATAGTCATAGGTTTCTTGTAAAACTCCTGTTGACGCATTCTATCTGTAAAGAATAATACAACAGTAATACAAAAATAAGTTTCCACATTATACTAAAACAGTTCACAATTCAACCAAAAATATCTTTTTGTCGCATGCCAACTATCCAATGTTCACTTTCCGGGTGAATATCTTTTCGGCATCAAATGATGTCCCCACATAAAACTTACAGATACAGCCAGTGTCAATATCGATGGGTGTTTATGTGAAACAAATGTGAAAATAGAATCATAAATCTATATACATTGTGTTCAGATTTCCGGGAAAAATGCATCTCTGGCAACCAGAGTCCCGGGAGCTACCGGGGCTTAGGCGACCCCTGGATCCTCACCTGTCAGGCTGTGAGGATCGCTTATTGCAGCTTTGTTTAAGTGAATCACTATCATATTGGTTCTAATGTTCCATGATGTAAAGGTCCTCGTTTTTTTTTATGTGTTTTTTTTTATGAGTTAAATATAACTAGAAAGTCAAATGGATTCAGGCATGAAATATGATTTTTTCAGTATCGATGCGACATGCTTATAAATGCGAAACAAATGTGAGAATAGAACCATGAATCTGCATACATTATGTTCGAATTGATCTCGGGGAAAATGCTTAGAACGCATCTCCGGAGATCTGGGACTTCAAAGATTCAGGGGCCTAGGCGACCCCTGGACCCTCACCTGTTGAGCTGTGAGGATTTCCTTGTTTTATCTTTGTGTCAATGAATCGTATTGGTAGGCATATTGGTTTCCCTGGGTTCCCTTGGAACTAAAAGTCATCATTTTGTATGTTTTAAATATAACTAGAAAGTTAAATGGATGCAGGCATGAGGTGCGACGTTTTCAATATCGATGCGTGCTTATAACTGTGAAAAAATCGTGAAAATGGAATATTTCCTGGAAAATGCTCATAACGCATCTTCGGCGATCTACGACCTCGGAGCTTCCAGGGCCTAGGCGGCCCCTGGACACCCACCTGTTGGACTGCGATAGTCGACCCCCCCACTATGAATTTTTGCTGAATCCGCCCTTGGATCCCCCCACTTTCAATTAGGTTCTGATGCCACTGTATATGACACATTGCTAAGGGTATCGCTAGGGGTTCGTTGGGTGCAACCCCTCCTCCCCCCTCCACCAGTGTCCAACTGCATGTTATTTTCCTATGTGAGACAGCACAGTACTGAGCTCTCCCATGAGCAAGCATAGGAAATGACCCCATCTCAAGAAATCCTGGTGGTACCCATGACTGCCTGGCTATATATAGCTCATATATCCACATATTCGGAGAGGTCAGGCGGTCATGAATGTGATTTGAAACGTCAAAATTTATGGCCACTAGTTTTCGATATGGCACAGCATTGTCAGGCGATCGAACCATGGCTAGGGATGATGGCATAACACACCCCGAGGAAGGTGTACATAACACACCCCGAGGAAGGTGTACATAACACACCCCGAGGAAGGTGTACATGTACATAAATGCAAGTTACACCCTAACAATTTCCCAAATTTATTTTGCTAAAATATTAATAACATGAAGATATATTTGGGAAATTGTTTAAAATTAATTGCAAATCAACTTCATCAGGAGAGCAGGAGTCCCCCAGAATACATTGCATCGTGCAGGATCTGGTCAAGTTCACAAGACTATTGTTGCTGCTTCATCCGGAAATATATTCCATGCAGTATGCGTACCCATTAAAATAGTAATGAACGCAGACTTCACGGGAAAGGACGCGACTGCATGAATGTTGAAAACTGGTGTCTTCATAAACCCAGAACAGGAACTTCACGGGAAAGGACGCGACTGCATGAATGTTGAAAACTGGTGTCTTCATAACCCAGAACGGGAACCTGTCCAGCGAGAGCAGAACGAGATAATTGCAACGTCTGCTCGGCGAATGGTTAAAAATTAATCACCTTACTAATATAACTTGTACATCCTTCCTTTATTCCACAGAAACTTATTGCATATAATTTAGATGCGATACAATTTAGTTCTACTTGTTGCTTGCACTCTCATTTTATAACATTGAACTAATGGTTGGGCTTTTGTCCGCTAGGGCTTTTGTTCTCAGTGGCTTTTTTCCTGGGGCTTTTATCCATTGGGGCTTTTGTCCTGGATTTCTTCGCACATTTTCAGTACGTTTGAAGTATCATTTAAATCGTTATGAAATCTTTTGCATGCACATTGCGTGCGTGCACATTGTAGCCAAGTTGACAAGTTGACGTTTGTTCCTTTACTATGCCATGATGCCTCTCAATGAACTTACATGTACACCTCCGGGATCACACAGCTCTATCTGGCAATAAAACAACCCCTCACAGCTCTCTGTCCATTTACTTTATCGAGTTCTGCAACAAGTTTGATTGCCGTGAAGAGCTCATCCGTCTGCAATCAGTCTTCAAACATCAACAGTCGGTTGAATTCTCTGCCATTATTCGTACGAGTCACGTGATCAGCAACATATTGTATGGCGGAGAATTCAACCGACCGTTGATGTTTGAAGACTGATTGCAGACGGATGAGCTCTTCACAACAATCAAACTCTTTGCCGAACTCGATAAAACAAATCATGAAATGGACAGAGAGCTGGGAGGGCTTGTTTTATTGCCGGATAGAGCCAAACGACCCACGGAGCCATGTGATCCCGGACTGTACATGTAAGTTCATTGGGAGGCATCTTGGCATAGTAAAGGAACGAATGAAGCCATGTCAACTTGGCTAGCACATTGTAGAGTTTGAGATGATACATCTTCTCTAGCCAAGTCGACGTACATCACGTTGCTCTGTACAATGCCTTGGCATACTTCTCTAGTAAAGTTGGAACGTGAATCCTCATCGTTGAGTGGTATGCAGAGACGGCTTGCTGCATCCAATCAGAATGCATGTTACGTAGCAGTTGATTACCAAGATGGCGGCCCCCACTAAGAACGAGCTGTGTCGAATGTGCGGGGAAATTCTGCCGGAAAAAAAACCCAACAGGATCACTTTCGGTGTTCTGATCAATCTAATCAGCTTTTGGGACGCGCTGCACGGCCGAAGGATAACGAATCGCCTTACGAGTGTGGTCGACTTGAAATTGAAGGGGAACAACTCCTGGAGGCAAAAAGTCGCTCATCGTTAAAACTTCCACTAGGTGGCGCAGAGCAGTACTCCTCTGCCACCAGCCAAGAATGTCAAGGCAGCGTAGAGAGCTTTGCGATGTAGTTGACTTGGCTGGTGAAGATGGTGAAGATGGAGATGATGTTGACTTGACCTTGTTGCATGTTCAGGTTTGAGAAAATACCTTGGTCGGGGCATAGTCCGTGGTGTGTGTGGATGTCCACATTTTCAAGTTGACATAGGCCCTATACCCCAATCGAGGTATAGGCCCGGATCAAGGTATAATACATCGATCAAGGTATTTTCCCCAACCTGTTGTTGTTGTTCTGGCGCGAATAATTTACGTTGTATTTTGGACTTCAAATGTACCACTCCGAAAAGTGCCACCGGTCCGCCAAAAACTAATGTGTATGTTACCAATGATGTTACAGTTTGTTTAAACATTCTAAATTAAAGTTTATGCACAGAAAATGTTCAAAATAGATCAGGAAAGGTTTGAAGAATCATTTCTGTTGATCATGGTAGCACTCCATTTCCAGCTAACACCCTGCTACTACAACAATGAACAATGGGCGCTGCCATCTTGAATTTAGGCGCCATCTACACGTCGCGTGTTTCCGTTTGTAAATTAAAGACGGATTGATTTCTTTTTTAAAACAAATTTTTGACTGGCTGTCCTCCTGTGCAATTATCACAGAATCCTATTGAAATAATATTTCCAAACATGAAATATTACAACGCGAAGCAAAGTTCAGCGATCTCCGGCGGTACGCCGTTGCCTATAGCAACCAGAAAGCATAGACACCCGCCATGTTGGGTATATGATGATTGAAGTTTGTCGCAGGTGGGATTGCTGTTTAAAAATTCATCATTGCGTGTTTGCAATCGGTGATGCACCTGTAGCCGATACACGGCTGAATGTCAGACTAACTTATTGGAGATTAACATCATCTCGTGCGAGTCATGGCTCAGATACAGGTAAAAGTTTTCCGTCACGAAACACGGGAAGGTTTTTTTATTCATTTTTCTCCAAGTCAGTGTGTTTATTTGTTTTTCACGCTTCAACGCATTGTGAATACTGTTAACTTTGTTATGACAAACTACTTACAAAAACACTCAAATCGATTATGATCTTAGAGTATGTCTTAGAGATGTAAACAGCATACACACATGATTAGGCCTATACAATAAACGTTTTCATGACACTACACCCAAATCATACAGTCCGAGCTTCCTATATGAACCTGCTTTCTATATGAACCTGCTTCGTATGAACCTTTACGCCAGAAGTGGGGAAAATCCCAGATGCAGCCCTGGTTGAAGCAAATGAAATGAAAGTAAAATTGTTGATAATGTAATAGAGGAAGAATGAATGGATCTTGATAAATTTGGGTACAAATAGTGGAAAGTCACACCAGCCAGTGTACCAGAAACGGTATACATTGATATTTTGAGTATAGTACCGGTACTATTCTCATATTTCCATTTGAGAAAATGACTCATTTTCTTGATATTTGATATAATATTACAAATTCATATAATTAAATTTTTAAGTTTGTGTCATAAAAAGTCACGGTAAAAATGAAATGCTTCAAATTCCAATGATTTGCATTGTTTAAGTTACGGTGTCTGAAATAGCATGTCTGATTAAAATCTGGTCTTGCAGCCATCAATTCAGGAATCTGTTTCTGCAAAAAATGTATGACATTAATATAATTTCCATATGTTAATACATTTAGAGGCAATCATGAAAACTAGTGCCATCTTGAATACGAGGCAAATTAACAGGACGAGGCAGCACATCTAACGTCGTAAACAACGAAGCTCATTAATTAGATCTGCCATGTCTTCACTTATGCAAGCTTCCTCTAACCCCTGGCCAATGACTGCAGATCAGTTCAGAAAATTGGAGAATTCTGAAACATTTTCGAATTCGGGAACAGTTACCAAATTCAGAAAAGGAAAGATTGCAAAATTTGGCAACATTCCCGAATTTGGAAACATATGCCTACCATGATGCAGTATTTGATTTTCAAAGCAAGGTCAAAACAATTACATGATGGCCGGGGGTGTGGTTGTCGGTAAAAGATTGGAATTGAGCCATCTCCGACAGACCGCAGTGGGTTGATGCCATGGCAGTGGAGCCATTGTAATGAATTTCTTGTTATTTTTTTATTGTTCTATAATCAAATCATTCATGTGGGGGAAGGGATAATAATTGTATTGTATGGAAGGGATTATAACTGCAGTCACTACAAACAATTCTGAAGTTAAGTTTCATTGAATGTTTTCGAATACACTCCAGTTTTTATTGTCATATCGAAAAAACAATAATAATAATAAAAAATAATCAATGTCAATGATGGAGAGGCGGGGGGGGGGGCAGACTGTGATTGTATGCCTCTAGAAGGCGCTGTGATCAGCTGAATAAACTATTCTATTCTATCGAAAGAGGATTTCAAGCATCAATATTCTATTCTGGTGAAATTCTCTGCTCGGCAGAAATAGATGCAGGAGACATGAATTCAAATTTCTATGTGGATTCAAATGATGAATATTAGGTGAAAGTTTCACTGCGGCTTCGTGTTGAGTTCTTCTTCGGGAGAAGCAAAAGTATAATTTCAGCTGACCTACAGCAGGAACAGAACCCATGACTACTGTCCACAACATGTAAAGTCATCCTATAAGTTTTATATCCATCAATCTTCCAGCAGTCAATAATGGCTGCTACGGTGCATACAGTAATTCCTCTAATAATTTAATCCCCCTAAATATTATTTATGGTGGAAATTTCACCTCCTGTCACTGAACTATTAGAGAGATTATATATCCCATATTCACACACTCACACACTGATGTTAGCATACACATGTACAGTGTAACCTCAGTATAACGCTGTTATTGCGAGACCAAATTTGCGTTGAACGCACCGGTTCTCGTCAGGTCACCAAAGTTATGCAACGTAAAGCTCGGTCATTACTTCTATGGGTGACCGGGTGCTGAACTGGCTGAGCTGACCTGACCAGTGTCGAGGGTAATAGGAACTGTGAGCACACTCGTGTTCTGGCACATGTAGGCAGCATTGTGATATACTGAAACAAGGTTGAAAACGACGTTAAACCCTACTATACTCACTCACTCACCCAAATTTGAAGCACCTTATTATAGATTTTCAGCCTTAGGCCGCTGATAATTAATGGTTCGTTTCCCGTAACCAGCCCTCATCTATATTTTTAGGGCAAATAATTAAAAGCCATGAGGGATTTACATTTTCATGAGTAAAACTTGCTCATTTTCTTCATATTTGTATACAATTGGTTGTCAAGTTAACAATTAATAATTATCGCACTCCGCATGTGTATTTTTACAAGCAAGATTACGAGAATCAAAGAATTAATTAACAGTGGCCTTATAAGAGGGATGCAATAATAGGCATTTTATTAAGTTGGAGGACACCATAGCACCCGCCTCATATCAGCGCTGTATCGAGGCGCTGTATAGTGAGACTAGACTGTAGGCCTATTTCCCTTATTGAGGAAAAATTTGCAACAGTCGACAGGGGTTATTCTAGCCCAAAATTGTTCATAAACTCAATTTCAAAATTTTGAAAACTCAATTTTTTTTCGCGCAAAGAAATCTACAATACTCAATATTTTTGCCTTTTTCATCAAAAAAATGATGAAACTCAATTTTTCCAACTTTTTCATCGCACCAATTACAGAACTGAGGTTAGTCATATGTTTGATCATATGTTTACGAAACTTCTTCAGAAACCATAGGTTGTTTAGCATGACCTCATGCTAATTAAAACATACATGCTAGATGCTATAATTATTAATTATTGAAGCTAAATTTTTTACCATTAACAGAGAAGACTGTGATCGAATATACAACCTGGCAACATTCCTATTGTGCAGATTTATACGCTCTGAAATCTCTCATAAATATCGCCAGAAAAAAATATTTATGAAATAATTATTCTTTAAAGAGACATTTTAAGTTTGCTTTATTTTAATTGAAACATTATGTAAATAATTATGGTAGACAGTAAAACTCAAATGCACACACATTGTGTAAAGAGAAATCAAGGGAAAAAACTCTTACTTGTGATCAATATTAAAGATAACTGCAGAATTTATTACCCGAATTTTCAACATCAGGAGTCCCCTCTTATTGAAATCTTCTTTATTTCTACACTGATTGAAGATATGGATTCTCTGTCCACGGCGACGAATTTTTTTTTTGTCCGTCATCCTCAAGCTACGAGTATAATATTGGTCGACAGTCTGTGTTGTTGTTGTTGTCGGGAGTGAAGACGTGAAGCGAATTGGTTGATGAGTAAACAACTGATCCATAAACTGAAACCACGATGGCTTTGGTACGCGACCGTCAAAAGTGCCGGAGTTAAAAATTTACTGCCACGTGCTTGACACGAGGGAATCCTCGCTAGAAAAGGACTGTGCCTCGTTTTGAACTACGGCTTTCCCCAAGAATGTGAACCAAGATGGCGGCTCTTCAGACGCCTTCGCGCTAACTCGCGCTGTGAAGGTTCATTCGTTTTACTTAGATTTGCTTACTTATTTCTTTTACGAACAATAACTACTGATAATTAAAATACATGCGGCATTATTTATTTCCAAAATATTGATGCGGGCGGGTCATGCGAAACAACCTATCAACTGACAACTGGTATGTTGTGGGAAAACTCAATTTTTTTTTCGTGCGCTTCGCGCACAAACGGAAAAAATTGCAAAACTCAATTTTTTTAATCAAAACTCAATTTGAAATTTTTCTGCAAAACTCAATATATATTGTTTTTCATCGTGGTAACCACGATGAAAAAACGGCTAGAAAAACCCCTGGTCGATCAGTGCAACTTTACACTTGCAGGTCTAATTGTTATTAACCTGTAGCTAACAAATCGAACATTTTACCATTCTTAACACTGAACCTACATGTATAAATGTATATAATGTATATAATAACCTACATGTACATGTTTAATTGCTTTGTCATGTTATACCTGGATAAACATTGCTATGTAATAGTGTAAAAATAATATCCCTTCGAGCATTACGGCTTAGAGACGTGGTAATCTAAGCAGCGACAATCTCAATCAGGAGTCGTCCTGGAAATTTTCTTGGCACAAACAGCAAGTTGGACAGCTTGGCCGGCCATGATCATGTTACTAATGTGAATATAATTTCTCCAAACTGCGAGTCGACTGAAATTAGGTTTGTAAAATGTGACCTGTTGAAGCTGGCTAACTCGAAAGGGATAAACTGGCTTCATGACATCATGCAGATTAAAGAAGCATGAAGAGATATGCATAAATTTGTATCAAACAGACAAAATATTTAATATTAATGTCAAATTCAGTTGATCACTTAAGCTGGTAAATGGGCTTAATGCCAGACACACCTGCAACTATAAACATTGATACTGATAGATAATTAATAGCCAATCACAAGACTCCAGATCTCGTAATATTCTGTTTCAATTCAAGATTTAACTTTTGACTCAATTTGATTTGTTTGATGACTAGAGCCTGCATGCAAGCTCAACCATCATCCCATAATACACGTACATGTGTGTGTAGTTCGGATTAATGAACGCATGCAGTTCCACTAGAGGAAAAGGATTTGCTCCCACTCTACCTTAGTCTAATTTATTATTAATAACCTATCACAGGTAAACATTCATGTATTATGCAATCAGTTAATGGTATGGGTATTAGAAGGACCTCTCCTGAGGACATCAATGTTGTCAGATAACCATTTACCTGGAGGTAATCAATAATTCAGACACTCTCACTGTTAGATCATTTATATGATGATATTATATGACGTTAGCGTGCATGATCCCTCGAGTGTCTACACGCCACCTATCCTAACGTATACCTGTGCCAATGGCGGTGGGAGTCGTGTTTGATGGGACATTTTATCAGGTTACCTGGGAGGAAATTGCTGTAAATGTAATTATCTGAGAGCATTTTACATTATATCTTTGTCTTATCTTCACCTTTGGATACCACGATAAGTCCACACACTCGCGTTGAATGTATGTATCATGCCAAAATTCATATTATCCTGCCATTTTGCCGGCTAATCAGGATTTCTTCTTTCACGAAGAAATTTGAAAAAGTTTTGGATATTTAGTTACCAGTTCACCCCACCCAACCCCAACCATATATCTCATTCACTTTATTATATTTTTTTAAATGAGTCCTATTCAATGAAATATGTGAAATGTAAATTTCAGATCTGTGCAGAAAAGAAAAAAAATTATAATATTATAATCCTTACATGTATCGGTGATGAACAATTTCTAACCTCCATTTTCTTATTTTTTGTTGTTGTCATTATAGTCCACCCCGAGAAATGGAGTAACAAACAAAGGCAAGGGAACAAACGACCCAATCCGATTTCTGCCAGTTTTGCCATCCAAACGCAGCAAGCCAGCATGGCAGATGAATCCACCCACATTTATGATGACAGGAAAACCTACGGAAGACGAGGACCGAAATGAAATTGATTTAGTCGCCGAGTTAACAGCCAGTAAGTGACTGTACTGTTTACTTGAACATTTTATGTAAGTTGCTAAAACACGATACTATCCGATGAATTTTATGTACAAATTGTTACTTGTTGGATCTAGATTTATGTATCATGCCATTCGTTGGAGACATGCGATTATGACCAATGTCAGAATGTATATTATTTCACTTCTGATTTCTCCACGAACATTTTTGACTGTCCAATTTTTTTATTTTTTTTTTGGTCTTGTTTGCATCTGGAATGCACCAGATGTATATGTCTGCCAGAACATCTGAAGCCTTAATTCCAAAGTTGTTAGAAATAAAAATGGAAAAATTCACTTTCCCAGAATATTATAAATTAATGTATTATAGAAAAGCACCGATTCTGGTGCCAAGCTTTAAGTGTAATACAGGAAATATTTTCTTAACTGGTGATACATGTACATGTAACTTGCATACTTCCTTAGAAATTAGGTTACAATTGTAAATGGTCTGCAGGATGGTCCGAATTAATGGTCCCACAAATGTGGGAGAGGGAGTTTGTACCACCAAACTGGAAATATTGTAATTATTTCTTCCTTGGAATGAGTACAGATATTTAGCAGCTACATGTACTTGTTTTATTCTTTACTGGGGCAAGGAGGAGAAGCTCTTCAGCTTGAGTTAATAGGCTGGGTTGAGACAGATCCAGTCAATGGTGAGACAGCCAATCAGAATTCCACACAAGGGTCACATGGTTACTCTTCACTTTCACTTTCCATCTTGGCCCTCCACCATGTATATAGGCCTAATATATGTTTAATATCTTTTAAGCATGAACACAGAGGTGCATGGGTAGAGCACTACAATTGGAGTTGGTAATGGGGAACGTTTGGTGAACTAAAATTATTACATACAACATGACACCGAGACTGAGTGCACTTGATATGCTCTGTTCGGGTCACGATCACTGAGACTGTTATTGTTACCACTTTAGTGTGCATGTTTTCACAAATTTGGTCATACATCACTGTAACACAGTGACAGTATTTCATGGTATTTTAAGGTTCTGAGATCCATGACTGACTTCCAGAATTGGATTTTTTTTCCTCACCTGAGACATGCTGAGTACAAATTCATAGGAATTATTCCTTTATAACAAAAAATTAAGCGTTTAATTTTCACAAGCTGCTCCATTTATTCAGGTGATTAGTTTTAGTTATCCGAACTGAAGAGCAAAATCTGACTGCTTAGGGATCTTTGAAACCTTAATTAATGCACAAATTTTCATGAACATATTGGTGACGGCTTAAATTGGGCATGTATGTATTTAGTTACGGGACAGAATTCACTAAATCATTTATTTGCTTGTGTAACTTGGAGATGGTTTTGAATTAATAGTTTTGTGTTAATTTTCTTATGTTGCCATATTTCATGCTTATGCAATTGTGTTCTTTCCAAACTGTCCTTGAACATATTTTATCAAACTGTAAATAATTTCCTGAATTTGTAGAATGTCTTTGACTCAGTTGTGCTAATTAACCTTTGAAATAATTTTTTTAATTTTAGTGTACACAGATTACTGAAATCTAGCTTTGTCATTCATTCTTATAAATGCTCACCTCTTTTTCACCATAAAGTAACTTGAGAACCGTTTATTGCTCATGATGACCCAGATACTGTTTCAATTCAACTTGTCTGCTCGCCAGAACTTCATGAAAAATCCACCTGCATTTATGTGTCATTACCTGTGGCAATGGCTGCTGATCAACTGCCAAACAGCTGACCTATATTACTATTTATTAACAGGGGAACCAAAACGTAAAAAGCTTGCCAAATTAAAACCCATTGACAGTGCTCAGGCCAATGGCAATGTCGCACAGTTCACGCAGCCAAAGAAAGACCGGGAGAATTTCCGAAAAGCCCTGGTGGACATTATTATGTAAGTATATGGGAGTCAATGTCAGCACGAGTTCAGTTGATAATTAAGAACAGAGAAAATTAGGCTAAAAAAAGGTATTTGGTTCCTGGGACTGGAATCATTTCATTTTCTGAAATTTAAATCTTAAAATCATTGGTTTTTCTAGAGAATTATTCAACTGTCAATCCTTCATACACAAGTTCACTTCTCCATTCGCACTCAGATTAGACTTGATATATCAGCCCACTCACTCTGATAAATAGACATGTAACGTCATTGACCTCAAATCTATCTGAATTTCGAAACGTACCATTTGATTGGCTGCCATATGTACCTGGTCACCCGGCCCTACCATCATATTAGGAGAAATGACATAAATTACTGAGAGAATACATCACCCTAAACACAGTAAGATGCTGGCTATGTTGTGATTGGTTCGTCTCTTATAGATGAAATTTACACCTCGGATTTGAATGCTTTCGGTGATCTGATCCATCAAGGCTAATTCAAAGTGTGAACGGAGAAGCTGACTTGTATCATGAAGATGCTGTCAACCAGTCAATATTGTAATGCAAATCTTGTAATATACTATGTGTATTCTCAGATCTGGTTAGCCATTTCACACCTTTCTCTCCCAGGTAACTTTTCAACTTCAACTTTTCTCCATTTCTTATCTTGTTTTATCATTGTAGGCAAGAAGAGGGCCTGCCAAAGAGCAGCGCTGCTTCGATGGATGGAGAGTTACCTCCCCTGTCAAGGACAGGTTCACCCACTGGGGCAGAGAAAGACATCTTGGTATGGTGTACTCAAAATCTGTGAATCAGTTCAGATACTGTCGGAGGCACTCTACATGTACTTTATTTGAGCTGTTGCATTAAAAAAAAATGGGTTGTGTGGATCGCAATTTGATTAAGAGACATGGGTGGTGGCTAAGTGATTCAGTCTTTCAACATAGCGAGGTTGGAGTTGGATGTTATACCTTTCCCTAAAGTTAACCCCACATACTTATTCCTGGAACAACTGTTATCATAATTATTTTAAGTATGATAGGTGCATGTAGCAAGAAGTCTATATCTACCTCATATTTGGCAGCATACATCGTTATTATACCTTTATTTTGTTTTCATTGTTTGCATAATCAACAGGGAATTCTTTGGATCATTTTTCTCAGAAGAAGTTAATTTTTCATATCATTTTGTTGCCTCCAGATGAAACCATGTTCCCCAGTGTAAGTTAAGGTAATGATAAGCACAAAGTAAATAATGTTGAAACTTGAAGGTTGTGCTCATAAATGGTTGGAAAATTAATTGGGAGACCAATACCACCAGCTACAACAAGTTGATAACTTTCTCCTTGCAGAGGTATTACTATTACATTCACAATGGTATAGACACAGAACATGTGGCCCCGATGGAAGACTCCTGGTTGGAGAATGTACTCCGTAAAGTGCCAGATGTTTTGAAGGTGAGTGAGTTCTTGCTACTGTTGTGCACAGAATATGGGGATTTATAGAGGGTTTGAGATCCTGTTGGCAGCCTGAATTTTGTTTCAAGAATTCAAATTGGTCATTTCCACTGACCCTTCTAAGCAGATTTCAGGTTCCATTTCTTGGAATTTCAAATTATTAAACATGCTGCATTGGATTTGGTGCAAAATTTCCAACGGTAGCAATAATAGTTGTATTTAAAACAAAAATATGATACCTTACACATTAAATTACATTTGTGTGAGAAAACTTTGTATTATTAATAATAACAATATTGTAAAGAGGATATAGTTTTTATTTACATTTGTTTTTTTTACAATACAATCATCCATCTCATGGAATATATTACATGTGTAGTTTAATGGGGAGTATACCCTATGATTAATTTTCAACTTATATGGCTGATCATGACTATGCTGTGTATTATCCAGATTGGTCATGGGGAGACGATAGAGAACCTGTCTGATGAGATGAGAGAAGATTACCTGCTGAGTGTCAAGAAGGCCATTGGTCAGTCTTCCGAACATTTGATGCAGTCTATTCTCCCACAATGGCTCCTGTCCTTTTCTACAAATTCAGAAGGCCCAGTATTGGTCGCGGTCATTTTTAATTCAAGGCTTATTTTTTTTCACCATCGGAAAAAGTTTCAATCTGAAACAAACCAGACACTAAAGCAGTACTTGTGTTTTTTCACTGTTAAGATAAAAGATGTTATTTGACATAGTGGAACCATTATTGCTGTAACTTTTTAGGCAAGCCGTAATTTTCTTTGTATTTAACTCTTTGAATGTTCGCCTTTGTAGTTGACTTTGTGCTGAAGGATCCTCGAGAGAGAGACGACGAGAAAAAAGAGAGTCTACCTCCACATAGAGAAGAGTTAGCAGTCGTGCCCAAACCGTGGAACAAATCATACCTCCATGGTTTAGAATCCATGTGCTACAATCTGTACGCCATCAATCCTTGTATGCTTCAGGTCCTTGACCTCTGGCATGTCTCCTTCGGGTAGGTGTGATTTGATGAAACTGTTATGTAGGCAGGAGGGAAACAATGCAACAGTGGAGAAAATCTAGAATATTTTACAGTAAACTGTCCATTAATTGAACCACATGAAGAGCATTTGACCACCCAGAAATATTTCAGGATGGGGATCAAATCTAATATAACAAGAAGTGGATGAAATAACACAATATTTTTTTTATTGAAATAAAGTCATATCTTTTTATCTAGTTGAAAGTGATTGAACATAATCCGAGTCAAATTGGACTGACGGAATGTTATCAGAAAGATTCCGTGAATTTTATTATTAGTGTGAATATATTTATCAACTTTATCTTGGCATTGTCAGTACTGGACCAGTGTTTTTTTTTATGTCCCAGAGAAGTGTTTTCGTGGGGTTCAGTGGACATCCGAATGTTGGGGTTCAGTGGACATCCGAATGTTGCAATATTACCAATCGCATCTAATGTACATGTGCCATTAGCATCAAACATCAATGTAATATTGACTTCTTTCTCAAATATTGGGCTACAGTGAAATAAAACTTGTCCATCAAGTTGTTCCTAGGGTATTATCTCTTTGCAAATATTTGTTGAACTGTGAATCTATTTAACATCCTTCTCATCTTCCTCAATATACAGGAATCTCAGATTTACCGACATAGAAGAGTTTCATGCCAGACCGGACTCCATGGAGCTGGCATCATTCCAAAACCTCTGTATGAGGCACATAGAGGCAGCTAAAGAAAAACTCCTCAAAAAGTCAGTTGACTTCACTTTTTAATTATTTGTTCGTACAGATTCATGCAATTTTTGTATTTGTGGGCAGATTCATGCAATTTTTGTATTTGTGGGCAGATGATCAGTATCGTCTCCTTATCATAGATGTAGCAAAGATGTCGAAATACAGATTCATTCGGGCCATTCTCTGTCTGTTCTACAGACATGTCAGAATGGTTGGAATGGACCAGATTAGACTAACGATTACTTTTTTCTTTAAAGATAATCTCATTTCCAGTAATGCCTTTTCCGGAGCTTTTCTCTTATTCCACAATTTTTTTCACCCTCAATCTTGGGGTACTTTCAGAGTCTGTCCAAGTCATGCAAGTTGATTCATCTGTCCATGTAGTTCTGGTAGATGCTCACTAATAGTGTGTTGTAGATGTGCACTAGTGCACCATGCAGTGCCTTACTTACTTAGCAGCGATGTCTTACAGGTGGTTTCCCGAGGTACAGAACATATTTTACCAGGGTAATAAGAGGAAGCTTGTACCCAGTAACCAAGATCAAGACAAACTAGAATCATTCTTCAACTGTGCCTCTACACTCATGACAGATCACCTTCAACAGCTTGCCCTAGACTCTCTTGATGACTTCTGTGACCTTCTGTGTCAACCGCCGGTAAGGATTTCATATTCATCATTGCTGGAGGCTTTTACTGCCACACTGAGAATGACTATAGAGCTTGATAACAACATTGTCCATTAAATATAGGTGGGTATGTAATGGGACAAAACTGGTGGCTTTTTAATGGCATTTGTGCAAATGTTTTGATGTACTAAAACTTGCCATTCTGCTATATTTTTTATCATTTAGAAAGTGATCGTATAACAGTATTGTCATTATTTTGGGATAACACTAGCTTAGAACAGCACAAATTCTAGTGCTGAAAAATTGGTCGAGTCCCGTGCAGCATTCGAACCAGCGACTCCAGAGTCAGGCATCTAATCGCCAGCACTGTATGTCGGCGATCTAAACCACTCGGCCAACGGGCCTCCCACAAAATAGGAGGTAGCAGACCGGTAGTCTTGAAAGCGAACATACAGTACCCCTCTGATGATCGTAATGACACAGCTCCCACCGCTGAATAGATATATATATATATATTTTTTTGCCATTCTGCTGTATATATTATTATGTATTGTGCCAGTGCACCTTGTGTTACTATCCACACCACGGATATGCAGTGCTGCAGTGGTCTGACTTTTCATCTCACCCTCAATGTCTTTCTCTGTTTTCAGACGTCCATCAGAGCATATGAGCACTCAGGTTTCATCTTGCGCCTGATCCTGGATAACACGACCATCAAATTTGAGCCCAGCTTTAAAGACTTCGAGGTCGTCCTGCTCAACGTGTTCGATGTGATGATCAAAGCGTCGGGGGTCGTGCCTCGGGTGGAAACCAAACTCTACTCTGAATGGGTAAGGCTGCTCATGTAATAAAGATTATGTGCGTGGGGAAGATAATTTGAATTTTGGATAGGGCCAGTCAATATTCTAAAATATATAATCTTGATTTAGGGAGCTTCTTGAAATTAGTGTATGATTTCCTTGATAGGAATGGCATATATGCCGGTTATCCAAATGGGATACACACCATGCCCAGTTTGATGTTCTGATCTGGATGGAGAGAAGTTCCAATTGGAATGGCATATGCCATTCCCCCCATGCCAAGTTCCAAAATGTATGCCATGGAGTTCCTAGGAGTTCCAACTCGGTGCACCATGCCACTCTGTTTGAAATGCCTTATGTCAGTTCCTAGCATGCCCCAATTTTAAGAGGCTCCCTTAGGGGTTTCCACACTATGGCAGAAATGTATTGGATTTGGACCAGTGTGTATTTCTCTTCCTTTATAAACTTAATGTAATTTTATAATTATAAAAGTTTTTACATTACTTCCTACATTAAAATTGGCAGTCTGACCTTGCCCATCCTCACAAGCTAGTGTGTTGATCCATATGTTAGAATAATGCACTGGCTTGGTTAGTTAGCCATATACCAGTTCTGGATATAAATAGATCAAGGGGTTTTCTCCATGTGTGGAAGTTTGTCAGTTACTTGACGACGGGCTGTGGCTCTCCAGCCCTCGCAATTGGCGTTGGCATTCAGCATTGCTAACGCAAAAAGGTGAAGCAAATGGAGTTTGCCTCAGCCATTTTCAACATGGGGCTAAATGAGTGATTATGTAATTTTACAACATTTTCTGCCGAGGCAGATTTCTGAATTGCGAGGGCTGGGTTCTCTCCGGCTTTTCTCCACCAACCAAACTGACTGTCACTATATGAGTAAACCAAACTTGAGTGCGAAATTAAGCCAAATCACGTACCCCCCCCCAACTCAAACCAATCGGTGAATGCGCTAAGCTAGCTGATTACGCCAATCGACTGCGAGATATGAGATGTGACAGGCTTGAATTTCAGCGCTGGCCAAACTACTCAAAGCAAGCGCGGGGAATGAAATGTACGAGATTGTATTATAGCGGTATCGACTCTAGAACTCCTTCGAATCACCAAAAATGTCCAGGTAAACCCTCTGCGAGGATTTAGGATATACCTGGACTTGGGAAGATGGCCCTACCATGTATCACATGATATAGCCATATGTCACTTCAATAAGAAGAGTTTCACTGTTTTCAACATGTTTGAAATTGTAATAACGCAAAAATGTATAACCTTTATTATAGCTATATGTGTGCAGAGGGTTTGAGCTAGAAATCTGAAAGGACAGGGTCTCTCCATACTTCCTTTTTTGTCTCTTTACAAAAATTAAATATCTTTATATTTTTCCTAAATAGATGTAATTCAGCTTAGTAATCTGCTCATCTGACACATTTTATATTTTGTTTTCAGAATGGCAATAAGAACAATGCTTTCCTCAAACCCATCGTTCTGGAGGACATCATTGAGGCTCACAAACAGAAAGTCAGAGATGTTATCAAACAAGAGAGTGTGGGTCCTATTGAACACTGCAAAGTCTATGACAAATACAACTTCCTTATTTCAAAACAGGTATGTATTTAGCAAATAATGTTTTCAGAGGCGTGCTAAATGGTTATTTTACCATGCCTGGTTAGATTGGGAGAGTTTGTATTTTAGGACAAAGGCGAATGCACAGTTAGCAATTTGTTATAGACACAAGTATTATAGAATTGATAATAAGACAACTCCACTCCGCCAAGTTAACACAATGTGATGAATAATCTTCATATATGATGTATATTGATACCCTCAGTTTGGCACATATATTAATGGACAAATTTCAATAATGTCCATATTACTATATTAAGATGGTGACCCAGACTTCAATTCTACTGTTAGACATTGTAATGAATGATGCCCTGAGTCTTCCACATTCCTTTTGCTTCAGTCTTTTTATGGTAGAAGATCTTTACTCCATAACACCATGCAGTCTTGATTGTTATTATGATGAGGCTAATTTATGTTCAATATTTCTTCGTTTGTTTTTTTGTTTGATCAGAAGTTAATAATATAGATTTTTTGGAATTTATCTATAATTGTTTTCAATCTAATTATTACAGTCAGAAGGAGATGTGGAACAGTTCATGCAGGAGGAGCATTCTTTCGATGACTATACCAAAGAAGTTCTGAAATACCACAAAGTAGTCGAAGATATATCCTACAATTCACAAAAGGTTGGTCCAACTACAACGTCACCTGTGTACTTCTCAGAGTGCATTCATCTGATAATGTATTTTTTTCTTTTTAATAAAACCACAAGTGACTCTGGTTCCTTTTTCGAGTCCAACTTCAGAAGTTGGCCATAACCCCTTTAAGACACATTGTGCCACGTGGTTGAGTGACCTGAATAAAGTGATGTAGATTCCAATGACTCAGAAAAGAAGAACAGGACGTTCTTTTTGAAAAGTTTGCAACAAAGTGTTCGGAACAGTTAAGCAAAGTCAAAATTGTTGTAGAACAGCCGAATAATTAAAAAAAAAAATGTACTGGAACAAAATTCTCGTTATTGGGGAGATGTATCTGTAAACCCAGCAATGGTTACCTGCTCAAAATTAACCGTTGTCATGACTAAACAGCTTGTAACTATTTGTAGCCTTTCTCTCAACCACTTATCTATTTCCCACTTTTTGACTGACTTATCTATTATGGAGCATGCAATAATCAGTATTACATAATGGTGTTTTTACTTGACCAGGTGATTCGTCTGAGTATGTTTGAGGTCCACTGTGATGAGCTGATCCGGGCCCTCACCAAACGGGCCGACGCTCTCTGTAGCAAACTCCTCGCTAGGATGTGTAAAGATCACCAGGAGGCCAACAGAACGTGAGTACTGATAGCAGTATACAATATAATTCCTCTCACAAGGATATTTTCTGTCTTTTGTCCTGGGTAAATGCACATACTCTCATTTGTGCATTATCAAAGTAATGCTTCACAATCTGTCCAATAATCTCCAACCCACCAACATGCATGTAAGTACTTAGGATTCAAGTTCAATAAAAAAAGAAAAAAATATGACTGCTACTAATATATTGCCCTCCAGTTGTCCTGTGAATCTGTTGCCTGCATCTATTGGGTGAATTTACTTCAGTCACATAGGGGAGATAACCTGTGGTGAATTCTTCCGGAAACTTGTCCTTACAGACCTCCTTGCATTTATATTCAACCTGAAATAATCAGATAATAAAAAAAAACATTAAAAAAAAATAAAAACAAAATTGCTACTCTGTCTGCAGCTTAGATTGAATGGCTAATTTGCTGAGAAAGATATGATCAAATGCTGCAAGAGAAATTTGTTGTCAAGGCGAGATAATTAGAGTTGCTCCCCCTGATTGTGTCCAAATTGTAACCTGCATAACTGATTTTTTTCGGTTAAAATCTAGGCTTGTGAAAATAGAAATTCAAGAAGTTATTAAAACTTCTCAAAACAGCACAACTGGAAGGCGGGCATAAGAACTATACCAAAAAACAACTCAATCTATGACGATTAGTAAACCTGAAAACAATGTACTGTAAGAATGCCTTAAGATATTTTGTGCAATATTATACGAGCATAATCCATGCATTGATATGGACAATAATGATATATTTGAACAGGTTATGTGGAGATTATGAAGCCATTGCGGAGAAAGCCTTGACCACCCCTGCCAACACCGATCAGCTAATGGAACTGAAACAGTACATAGAAAAAGTGGAAAGCGACACGATATTCAAGATGGAGCGACGACTGATGGACGCCAAAGATCGGTTGGCATTCCTCGCTGACTATGCCCAGTTCTCGCCCGCAGAAATGCGACTGAATAGCAGTGTGTTTATGTGGCATGGCAGAATGCCGGCTATATTTGAGGAGCACAAGCTTATTGTGAACGAGAAGAAGAATCAGTACGAAGATGCTCTGAAGGTTTGTTCTTAACTGTTACGCTGCTGAATTCTTCTTTATGGTGCACTGCAAAAGTTCCCATTTTTACGATGTATTACACTATTACACCCGGGTTTTATGAGCAAAAATATCATTCATGTGTGTGTGTCAAGATTTGCCTTTCGTAGAAGCCGGTTCGTAACAGTTCGGTCAACGTTTATTTTATTTTATTTTATGCCGAAATATTTAAAATTGTCATTGTAAATACGTTTTATTGTAAGAGGCTACATTGACTTCACCTTATTATCGTCAAAAACAACGATTTTCAGCGAAATAACGCTCGAAAAACGTGCTTTTTTTGGCTGTCTTCAGCACGGTCGTGTTCCGCTATCTGACCGCCATTTCGAAAGATCTAGGTCTCGTTGTCAAGGGGAATCCTTGTTCTTTCTATAAATAGTCATAACTTTGATGGATGGCCAATGAAAACACGCGATGATGACGGATTTGGAAACGATAGCGGGATTTCCCTTTCACAGAGCTGGAAGCAATGAGTCTCGCGATTGGACAAAGCCTCCACGTGGCCGAAATAAAGGTCGTTCATTGGCCCAGACGTTGTACTGGAAATTTTCCATAAGAAATTACGACGTAGAAAATGGCGACTCGCGGAGGAAGTTGGCAGAATTATGTGAAAATAAAGTTTGTTACGATGATTTCATCGTAATCAACACTATGGAAAGATAAACTGTGCTTTTATACTTCAAATATACCAAAGAATCATATATTTTGATGGGATTTTCCGTGAGTATTTTATATTTTCTGAACGGCCTTCTCGGCGAGATTTTATGAAAATCTCCCCTCGCGGTCTTTATTTATTTTTTTATTTCTTTCTCCCGATTTCGTTCTTCTAAGACAGCATATGAAAGTTACATCTAGAAAATCAAGACAGACTTAGCTAACAATATACATATGGTTTTTATCAGGTTTCATGCATGGTAAATTTGAAAATATCGATTTTAGACAATGGTACGCGAAGACCGATAAGTTCAGGGCCACTCTCCCGGGCCCCCCGCAGTTTACACTGCGGCCACTCTACCGGGCCCGCCGCAGCGTAACAGTTAAGCTATATTTGCATTATAATTCTTTCATGCAGACTCTACTGTCATAAGATACATTTAGGGTTTTTCTGGAGCATATTTGTTTGACCGAGGGTTTAGTCATGAAAAACAAATTATGATAGTGTAAAAATCCATTTACATCCTAGTTATAAAAAGTTCCTGTTGTGCCCTTTGGGTTGATATTTTTGAGCTTTGGATTGCCTGAGATTTGTTTTCTAACAGCTGTAACTAAACATTGATTAACATATTTTGCTACATCGTTTTGTCAATAGCTCCGAAGAGAGAGGTTCCAGGAAGAATTGGACGGTTATGCCAAACAAGTTGAGGAGTTCCAGACATTCGGAGATATGAACGACATCCAGAAATACTTGAGAAAATCACAGAATCTGGATGCCAAACTACAAGCAGCAGCAGATAAGGTAGGATGGTTAACTGATGACATAAAAATTGTGTATGTTTATGATGTCTGCCTGTTTACCAGGTCTGATGTAGGTCTGAACAATTCTCACCAAAACAGTCTTAAAACAAACACATCCAATGTTTGTGCTCAGTTTAATGCATATTTATCTCCCTTGGCCAAGATGATATTCATCACCCTTGATGTCACCTGCTGGTAGCATAACAGGCAGTCTTCTGTTAAAATTATGTTCTGAATTCAAAACTGGAGTGTTTGTGACATAACATTCTATCTTTTCTGTGGATTGTTATATATCCTCTAACCAGGGGTCTAATGATTAATAAAGAACAAAATGTTGCCTGATCTCACAGGTTTTTGAAGGACCATCACCTGGAAAAAAAAGCATTGCTTCTAAGCATACATCTAAGACTTGAATGCTGACTTGTGACTTTACGGTCTACTTATGAACTTTTCTTCTCCCTCCCTACAGATTGAGGCCTTCAACAATGAGGAGGAAGCCTTTGGCTGGCAGTCCACGGCCTATCCACAGAGACAGACCATCATCAACACTCTCAAACCTTACTTCCAGCTCTACGAGCTCACTGTCGAGTTCAACCAGAAATACAAGTCAGTCCCTCTCATACACAAACATCGGTCCATATTGTACAGATCTGAACATTTACTGTGTCCGGAGGTTCTCAAGATCTCTGACAATGGGCAACAAATTGGACCTGTTCCCAGATGTTGAATGTTGAAACTTGCTAATTGAATGTGCCCGACAACTATAACTGGAACATTCCTCAGACATGATCATTCAATTTTATGAAATGGTTCAGAATCATTGATATAATTGATCATTTCTTCATTATTTTAACGATTTTAGAGGGTGATCAAATTTATTAGAATAACCGATCAAAATTTATCCACAAATTGGGAGGTGATTGAATTTTAATAGGGTGACTGAACTAATAAGCGATTTATTGTACAATTGATTATTTTGTTCATGAACCATACAGTTTGTGTACCCTCCGTCAAATTCTGTACAGGACACTCAAATACATGACCAACACTGTATTAAAATGCCTGCTGTTGTTTATTTATTCCTCCGTCAGAGAATGGATGGATGGTCCCATGGTTGGCGTGGATCCTGATGTTGTTGATCAAGATATCGGCAACTTTTGGAGATCCCTCTACAAACTGGAGAAAGGATTTGACAATGTTCCCGCTGCCAAGAAAATCAGCCAAAAAGTTAGTATCATTGCACATTCTATTCAGAGATGTCATTCATTTATGTCATGAATTTAGTTTCATTCGTCACCTGGTGAGTTTGCCCTGTTATTTCTCACTGTTTCTGACTCATAAGCCTCTTGTGGTTTGGCTGCTTAAATCATAATAATATTGTTTGAACGTTAGAATTAATGAATTAATGACTATTTTATGAGAGTGGCTCTCATTCCTCATTAATTAATTCCTTCTGTGTTGAAATACTAAGAAACTGATGATCGTTCTGTCAATATCAATACATGAATGTATTCATTTCTGTATTATTATTATTATTATGTAATTATTTCACTAGACTTGTTAATTATTCCATCATTTCTAATTATCTAGGTAAAAACGAAAGTTGAGGAGTTCAAGGAACACATGCCCTTGGTCCAGACCTTGTTCAACCCTGGTCTGCGTGATCGCCATTGGGAGCAGATCTCTGAGGCGATCGGTTTCACGCTGAAACCCGACGACAGTTTCTGTCTGAGCAAGGTCGTGGACATGAACCTTGAACCCCACATCGCGAAGTTTGAGGGGATCAGCGAGGCTGCCAGCAAGGAGTTCTCCCTGGAGAAGGCCATGGAAAAAATGAAGAAGGAATGGGATCCTGTAAGTCCAACACCTTCCACAAAATAGTCTCAGGGGGGAGTACTTAATAGAATCATTCAGGACCGTTCCAGATAGAACTACATGGGATTCATTTCTATTATAGTCATCTAATGTTAATGAGATAGGATGTACGGTAATTCCCCTAATAAATCGTTCACCGGAAGTGATATTTGAGGTATTAAAAATGAGGGGTGATCGATTTATTGCAACTGAGTGAAAGCTGTGATTCACGGAAGTCAGAGAAATAGAAGTTTGATTCATCGAGTGCCCAGTTTCCGATACTGCCACTTGTGAAAACTGTTTCCGGAACAGTACAAGTGATTTGTTTCAAATTATACTTAAGTGGGATGTGATTATTTATTTTCAACCAGTTAATTAATTTTTCAATTGTTTATTTTAAGTTAAGTCATATCAAATAGCCAGTTGGAATTATTGGAACAGTCCTCCGTCAAAACTGCATGGCGAAACGTATGGCAGAGAGTGTTCAATGCACATGTTAAAGATCGTGGGTTTGTATCTCGGCAACGCGAATGTCAAGGGTGACCATCCTGTTCTTGGGCACCCTCGCCAATGTAGTGAAAATGATTCTCTGAATTAAATGTTATTTCTTCTCATGGAAGTCTCGCGGGACTCTTGTTTATCTCTGTGTCTGCATGAGTTTCATCGTCAAGCATGCATAAAATAGTAATGACCCGTAAGTTATGCAAATCACATTCAATTTTAATTGGCTCAAATTCACTTTTCGTCTTGATTGAAATTCAGTTTCCCTAAAACTCTAATTGAGTTTCCCCCTTGTCTAGACCAACTTGAGTTTCACTTGTAAAATTTGTTTACAAACGTGTTTGACTGAAAATCGGGGGTGATTGAATTATTACAACTTCCGATCATATTTTTCTTCAAAAATGAAGGGTGATCGATTTCTGATAGGGTTATCGATTTATTAGAGGAATTACCGTATGGTATTAAATGGTATATCCCCCACCCCCTATGTACTTTATTCTGAAACAAACATAATTTCTTTGGAGTGCTTTATAGTGTCCCTTCTCTCTATCCCTCCCTTCCCCTCCCCCCCCCTTTCCCCAACTCCAAACTTGTTCTTGCCAGTAGTAACTTAGCTTTAATAGTATCATTCTGACTTGTGAATTTTCAGATAAACTTCAAAGACAAAATTGAAATTTATTCATGTACATATTTTCTGTCTTCCCTATCAGTTAACATTGGAGAGAATCCAGTTCACTATATTTTTCCTTCTGTTTCTCCCCCCAGATGGAGTTTGTGATGATCCCATACAGAGAGACAGGCACCCAGATCCTGTCCTCTATAGACGATATACAGCTGCTGCTAGATGACCATATCGTCAAGACACAGACCATGAGAGGCTCTCCCTTCATCAAACCATTTGAGGCAGAAATCAAGTAAGTGGTCCATCAGTACATTACAGTTTCATACTCGGCCTGGGGTGTCATTGTGTACACTCCAGGTCATGGTATCTGAAAATAGGTCTCGGCTCCTCAGAGAACTTGTCGTAAGAGGCGACTAACTGAGGCAGCCGTGGGCATCCCAGATGTGAAAAGGAATAGGATCCCAACCGTGGGGTCTCGGGTGTTAAAAGAAATAGGACTCTTGTGGTTTCCGGGTGTGAAAAGGAATAGGAACCACCATCGTGATGTGACTGAAATAGTGTTGAAAGCGATGTTAAATCATATTCACTCACTCACTCACTCCTACTCGGCCACGCATTTGTTCTATTAGGGTTGGCTTGATGTGTCTAGAGGCCAGATTTAGAACACCCGGACAAATAGTTTGAAAGTTACCAGGCATAATCTAAAACATAGTCAATTTGGACGAGTCATAAATCTAATGTAGTACAAAGCAGGATCCACTTGCTGGGTGCCATATCTTTCGATCTCCTATTATGATGAGGGCTGTTCCAGACATTCATCAAGGAGTGCTATTTCTCATTCTCTCAGTATCAAGAGTCTCTCGTATTGGTGAAATCTGTGTGATATTTATTATTATTTTATTGTGAGAGTGATCACACTTGCCAATATCACTCTCCAATTTATTTCCCGGAAGATAACTGTAACTGTCCCACAGAAAAAGTTACGAGAGTGATGAAAAGAGATCACTCTTCTTAAAGAACTAATGCACTGATTTTGACTATAGGCATTAAATAACGCTGAATCACAGGATTCAAATTGGTGGAAAAGGTAAGTAATTAAAACAGCTTAAAAAATCTGAAAATCCTCAAATTTGAAGCCACAATATCATATTACATTCCCTGTCTTTGTTATCTTCACCAGGGAATGGGAGACGAATCTGATGACGTTACAGGACATCCTGGACGAATGGCTTAAAGTCCAAGCCACCTGGCTCTACCTGGAGCCCATCTTCAGCTCCCCCGACATCATGGCCCAGATGCCGGAGGAAGGACGGCGTTTCACCACCGTCGACAAGAACTGGCGTGACATCATGAAGGCCGCCGTCGTTGACAAACACGTCCTGGCCGTTCTGGACATAGACAAGATCCTGGAGAAATTGAAGAAGTCGAACGAGCTCCTGGAATTGATTCAGAAGGGTCTGAACGATTACCTGGAGAAGAAGAGGCTCTACTTCCCTCGTTTCTTCTTCCTCTCCAATGATGAACTGTTGGAGATTCTCTCCGAAACTAAAGATCCCACAAGGTAGGTAACTCCCACTGGATTATCTCGACTCTGTGGTAAAGGCTGTAATAATTCTATGACATGAAGCAATCTCTCATGCTTGTAAAATCGGCGAGAGCTGTTGATCACTGTCTCGGATTCTATTTTGCATGAGTGATGCGAGAGTGGTCACTCTCTCCAAAATCACTCTTCGTTGCATTGGCTATTTTGAGGAGAGTGATCAAAAGCTCTCCTGAAGGAAAATTTAGGAGAGTAATGGAGAGGAGAGTGATATTCGGATGAAGTGCGTTTTCTAACCCCAAAATGTTGCTGAGATCAAATTTATGAGATCGTGAAGTTGATGAAATAATACAAAAACAGGATATGACCATGTAGTTTCTCCCACATTTAGGATGTGATCAGATTTATTGGAGTAATTTGGATGATTACAATTACCATTGCAGAGTGCAGCCCCATCTGAAGAAGTGCTTTGAAGGGATTGCTAACCTGGAGTTCACGGATGTACTAGACATCACCCACATAAAGAGTAGTGAGGGAGAGGTGGTCCTACTGAAGGATGTCATCTCCACGGCTAAGGCTCGAGGTCAGGTGGAGAAATGGCTACTGGAACTGGAGATCGACATGATTACCTCAGTCAGAAAGGTTTGTCCAGCTTTAAATTGTGTATATTAAAGTAAAACAATTTTTCTTAACAATATTCATTATAACGGAACCTAATGTATGATAATCCCCCTAATAATTCAATCCCCCTATCTAAATTCAATCACCCCCAATTTTTGGGGACAAAATTCAATCAGCTGTTCTGATAAATTTGACCACTCTCTAAAATCAATGAAATAGCAAAAAAAATAATGGATTATGTGCATGATTTTTGACCATTTTGTTCTAATACATTGATTTTATGGTGGGAAATTTCACTTCCTGTGATTGAAATATTAGAGGGATTACCGTACCTACTATTTGGTACAATAATATAATTCACCGGAGACAAACAAACATGATAGATCTGTTTACAATAAATGTCTTACAGTCCAGGCAATGGGCTAGAGTCAACCTTGGCATTGGAGTATTATCATCATGTATGGTTGTACACCTGTCTGTTTTTGGCATTTCTTTCATATGTGAAGAATGAGTGTTATCATCATGTATGGTTGTATGTGAAGAATGAGTGTTATCATCATGTATGGTTGTATGTGAAGAATGAGTGTTATCATCATGTATGGTTGTATGTGAAGAATGAGTGTTATCATCATGTATGGTTGTATGTGAAGAGTGAGTGTTATCATCATGTATGGTTGTATGTGAAGAATGAGTGTTATCATCATGTATGGTTGTATGTGAAGAATGAGTGTTATCATCATGTATGGTTGTATGTGAAGAGTGAGTGTTATCATCATGTGGTTGTATGTGAGAAGAATGAGTGTTATCATCATGCTTATGGTTGTATGTGAAAAGAATGAGTGTTATCATCACGTATGGTTGTATGTACTTTGAAGAATGAGTGTTATCATCATGTATGGTTGTATGTGAAGAGTGAGTGTTATCATCATGTGGTTGTATGTGAAAGATAAGGTATTGCATCATCATGTATGGTTGTATGTGAAGAATGAGTGTTATCATCATGTATGGTTGTATGTGAAGAGTAGATGTTATCATCATGTATGGTTGTATGTGAAGAATGAGTGTTATCATCATGTATGGTTGTATGTGAAGAATGAGTGTTATCATCATGTATGGTTGTATGTGAAGAATGAGTGTTATCATCATGTATGGTTGTATGTGAAGAATGAGTGTTATCATAAGTGGTTGTATGTGAAGAATGAGTGTTATCATCATGTATGGTTGTATGTGAAGAATGAGTGTTATCATCATGTATGGTTGTATGTGAAGAATGAGTGTTATCATCATGTATGGTTGTATGTGAAGAATGAGTGTTATCATCATGTATGGTTGTATGTGAAGAGTGAGTGTTATCATCATGTATGGTTGTATGTGAAGAATGAGTGTTATCATCATGTATGGTTGTATGTGAAGAATGAGTGTTATCATCATGTATGGTTGTATGTGAAGAGTGAGTGTTATCATCATGTATGGTCGTATGTGAAGAATGAGTGCCTAGGGGCACCAAACATGCATGTAGTCACAAAACGGAAGCTTATCAGCAATCATTTAGATTGACCTATTTTCTGAGTCGCCAGGTCAATTTGTCACCACTCGTTTATCATCATCAATTGCTTGTTCATTAACCATGTTAACCAGAGCTCTATATAAATACTACCCCTGAGTTTGAGAGGTTCTTAGTGCTTAACCTGGCTCATTGTTCCAGTGAATTTCCCCTGCCCCCCACAGTCATCCCCCCCCCTTCCCCCGTTATCCCCCCAGTTAATACGGAATTCAATTCCTGTTAACTTTTGACTTAAATTCATAGTTCTAAATTAAAATTTTTGATTTTCAGTCAATGTTTTTCCAAGTTTCTAAAATTTTAAATTGACCTTACTTTGAATTACAGTTGCGTTAACATACTCTAGTTAAAGTCTGAACTGAAGTGAAGATACAAATTCTATTTTCTATTCACAGGTCATTGGCGAAGCTATGGAGGACTACAACAAGACAGCTCGAGGTCAGTGGGTCAAACTTTGGCCCGGTCAGGCAGTGCTAGCCGTCACCGCCAAATACTGGACAGATTTTATACACGAGTCTATCAGGAAAGGCCAGAAGGCTCTGGAAGACTACCTCACTCTGAACAACACTCAGATTGATGAGATCGTTGCTCTGGTACGAGGGAAACTGTCCAAACAGAACCGTACAACGCTTCAGGCTTTGATTGTGTTAGACGTCCACGCTCGTGACGTATTGGCAGACTTGGTGAAGAGCAAAGTCGACAGCGAGTTTGACTTCCAGTGGCTGAGTCAGCTGAGATATTACTGGGAGGTGAGTGCAGAGTTTCAGTTTCGCTTAGTAAAACTGAAAAGTTCTTCAGTATGGCCTGTGTTTTAAAATGTAATGTATTTTGTTGAGAGAATTGTCTTGTTTTCATACAGATCTGTCAATAATAGGTTTGATTATTTTCTTCAAATAACAAACTTATCATTTTTGGTCTTTGCTTTATTCTTTCCAGGAAGGTAACATGATCACACGAATGATCAACTCTATGCTGAAGTATGGTTATGAATACCTGGGGAACACCGGACGTCTCGTTATCACACCTTTGACTGACAGGTGTTACAGGTAAATATACACATATCGTCCAGTCAAGATTGGGATTACATTTTGAGGAAATCGTTTCAGCTACATTGGTGCCAAGAAATTGATCATCTAAAATAAATGGCATGTCATGCAAGGTGCATTCTGCCTACATACATGACATATGCTCTGCCACTTTACCAAACCTGCGGCTCGAGCCATGATGTGATCTCTCTCAGATTCCTGAGCGTCGCAATGTATTGCTCAAATGTAACGCAGTGATGTCACTTTCATAATACATAAAATTGTGATAAAGTGCATCGAAGCAGGCAGAATATCAAAGTTCTCTGACAACATATTCTTACATTCGTTTTATATAGAAAACTCATTCTCATCAAATATGAAAACCATGATGGTTTAGCATGCTTTTCTGCTGAAAAAAGCAAAAGTGAATGTTCACAAAATTTCTTGATATTGGGGCTAATCTTTACGTTTTGTTAACACACAGATGAATGCATCTTCACACACCCAAGTCAAACACTATACATGTTGCCTTGGGTGAACTTGACACATTTTCTGATCAGAATACGGTTTGGCGATGTCATAGCTCTATAAATATTCCATGGTCCATATTAGGAGTACGTGCAACTGTATGACCTCTTTAAAATTCAAATTTGATTGGATATTCAAAGGAAATGAACATTTCCCGTTTGAAAATAAATACATTACCATTTGTCATATATGGAAATCACACAAACATCAAAGAAAATCCTCGCTGCCCGTGTTGGCAAACTCATACCTTGATTGGCTATAAGACATCGCGTGCGTTTACGGTTTGAGCAATTTACCCATTCATTAGGTCAAGGTAAATGACGGAACATTAGTTTAGTATTTAACTTGAAATGTGAAGATGTGATGAACATGGATGTGCAACATTCATTATCCTCGTCACTGGTCAATATGTTGTCATAGCTGTTTTCCTTTTTCAACATTTTCTACTTTTCTTTTCTCTCCTACCAGGACATTGTTTGGAGCTCTCCACCTTCATTTGGGTGGTGCTCCTGAGGGACCTGCCGGTACTGGCAAGACAGAGACAACCAAAGATTTAGCCAAGGCTGTTGCCAAACAATGTGTCGTCTTCAACTGCTCAGATGGCCTTGATTATATCGCCCTGGGAAAATTCTTCAAGGTAATTCTATCAGGATCAATTCCATGCTGGTTGATGCTGCTGTTGTAATATCTTGGCATAGCAGATCAGCTTGTTAATCCAGGATACCTTTAGAGATGCAGAAAATTATGGGGAAAACTTTGCACTTGATTTGTCAATGAAGACTGTTTGTCATGCAAAGTTGCCCAGTCTTTATTCTTTTTTTTTGAGGGTGGGGGGGGGGCGATAATTTTTGGCCCAATCAGCATGTGTGATATTTCAAATTAATCAACCAGTGATATTTTAAATTAACCAATCAAAATACTTCCTCTTAGAAGCAATCCTTTTTAGAAGCATGCAGTCTTCAAATATCAGTATTACTGATGTATTCTGTAAGAACACTTTTCTTGCTATAAAATCTTGTCTGTTTTTTGTAGGGTTTAGCATCATGTGGTGCGTGGTCGTGCTTTGACGAGTTCAACAGAATTGATCTGGAAGTATTGTCTGTGGTGGCCCAACAGATTTTGACCATTCAGAGAGGTCAGTGAAATTAACATATCGCCATTGTTATAAACTTCAGAGTTGTTGACATCTGTAGTGTGACTTGGCTCAGTACATCTTTATAGGATCCTCGACTGAATAAAGTCAATTCCTAGCTTCACGGGCACAACTGCATCATTTTTAGCGCAGTCATTTTTTTTCTCATTTTTTTGATCGCCCATGACCAAGAAAAATTACGAGATTTGGGCTATGAAATCTGAACATAGTTGCTGGATTAGAGATGTTCTGGCCAACTATGAAGGTAAAGAGTGGTTTATATGTACTGTTGACTGGATATATAGGATATTAGTGCAAGCTCAATCTATGTATGCTGTGTTTCAGGTATAAGTGCCGGACAAGACACCCTGTTGTTTGAGGGGACCGAGATCAAGCTGGATCCCTCCTGTTCTGTCTTCATCACAATGAACCCTGGCTATGCTGGACGATCTGAACTCCCAGATAACCTTAAGGTCCGTCATGGCTACTGAAAATATTGATTACTAAAACATGCTTAGCTCCAAAAATTTGAAATGTCAACTCGAAAATATTGACCAAACTTTCCTCTCCACTCGCCTGTAACAAAGTTAGATTCTACTTTGTGGATTACAGAGAATTCAATGTTTCCATAAAACTACTTCGGGCTGTTTCAGAAGAAAGTACATGGGATTTTTTTTGGGGCATTTGTTTTACATTTATGATATGTGTAGAGTATTCCTGCAGTCATTATTTACACTCGAACCCCCCACCCCCTTAGGGTGATGTCTAAGGAAATTAATCCTGTGATGGCGTAAGCAGGTTTTGGCAATGAAATTCACACCCGATTGATCTTCAAATTGTCTTCACAGAAAACTAGAATTTTTTTGTTACAAGCAGTCTGTACCAATACACTTGATGTACTTTCACAACCTAAGATTCAATGTTTGCCTCTTGTTGGCTCAGAATTTTACAGTTTTTGTTAATTCTTAAATTACACTGAGTGAATAATATGAAGGTTACGTAAAAATGGGTAATTGCTATTCTCTGTACAGGCTTTGTTCAGAACTGTAGCCATGATGGTACCAGATTACGCCCTCATTGCGGAGATCTCGCTGTATTCGTGTGGTTTTGTCAGTGCTCGACCTCTGTCCGTGAAGATTGTGGCCGTGTACCGTCTGTGCTCTGAACAGCTCTCATCACAACATCATTACGATTACGGTATGAGGGCTGTCAAATCTGTCCTCACGGCCGCTGGCAATCTCAAGGTATGAATAATAAACAACTATGGGAACCTACAAAAATTATAACAAAATGGGTTTGTAAATTATATGAAAAAATAATGAAATAACTTACCTATAGTTAAAATTATTAGACTTTCAAATTTTCTACCAGTCTCATCGTCAACCTTTTGTGAATGCACAAAGTTAGATTAAGGGGGGGGGTTTGTACAATATTTTAATTCTTACAAAAATGAAGTTATCTCAAAGATTTTTATATATATTGGATATATCATCAAAAGTATTTGAAAAAACAGCATTTTCACAAAGGTATATATATCGGTTGCCATGGTAACGGCAGCCATCTTGGATTTTGGTGCTTAACTTAGGAACGCATTATATGCCCAGGTAAAAGAGCGGACTTCATCAAACTTGCAGGGTATTTCTGTTATGTGTCCCTTTGTGCAAATAAGAAGTTTCAAGCAAAAATACCCGTTGGATAAAAAATTTGAGCTGTTTTACTGATTTAAACTAAATACGGCACTAAAAAGGCATACGTTTTTTTAGCGTAAATCAGTAAAACGGCTTAAATTTTGTTTCCAATGGTTAGTTTTGCTTGAAACTTCTTATTTGCACAAAGGAACACACCACATAGATACCCTGCAAGTTTGATGAAGTTTGCTCTTTTACTTTAGCGTATCATGCGTTCCTAATTTAGCGCCAAAATTCAAGATGGCCGCCGTTACCTTGGAAACCGATATATATATCTTTGTGCAAATGATGTTTTTTCAAATAATTTTGATCATGTATCCAATATATATAAAAATCTTTGAGATATCCTCATTTTTTGAAGTATCAAAATATTGTACTTACCCTCCCCTTAAATGTCATGAGTAATTCTGTCCAGTGGGAAGGAGTTATCCCCCTTGATGTGATGTCCCTTACTTAGTGAATAATGTAACATAGGATATATAACACTGGTTCCATCGCACACGTGTGCCTGAATTTAGTTTACAAGTTGCGTTACAAACATTGGGACAGAAATTGTCTAAAATACATGCTAGAGAAACTGAATCATTCTCAACCTGATTTCACACAACAGCTGATCTTATCATTTTGATAACGACTAATGCATTACCTGTATTTTGAATTTAGGTGCCATTTGATCAAGTTATGCACATTCTCAATTTAGAAAAGGGTAGTAGGCATGGAAAAGGCATTATTTAATATGATAATTGTCAATTTTATGACTAGAGCCCTTTTCAGAAAAACACAATAGTGGTACCAAACTTTGTGCAATTTCTTTTCTGACAGCTAAAATACCCCGAAGAAGATGAAGACATCTTGATGTTGAGATCTATCATTGATGTCAACTTGCCCAAATTCTTGAACCACGACTTACCATTGTTCCACGGAATTACGTCTGATCTGTTCCCGGGGATCACATTGCCGACACCAGACTACGAGGTCCTGAACGAGGCTATCAAGGAGAACTGTGAGAAGATGAATCTACAATGTACAAACTTCTTCATGGAGAAAATACAACAGGTGAGATGGCGGGCCTTCATTGACTCAGAATGAGACATTAACTCTGATTGGCTCATGTACATGAACATTCAGGGATCAACTTTAATGATTTCATAAAATTTGAAAGCTATGGTTGAGTAATATTCATTATATGAGATAATGTTAAGTCACAACTGCCACAAAATATAATTACAATTTACATGTTCTCACCAAGTCACAAAAATACAGACCTAGACTTTTCACAAGAAAAAGATTCTTTTCTTTCGCTTCTGTATATCAGTAGAGTAAATCTATAAATTTACTACTGGTCAGAGCATTCTCCTGCCTTTCATACACATCAGTTTTTTCTTCTGAAGCATTGGTGTGCAATGATAAGATTTTACTAAAAATGTTTGATGGTACCAGCTGTGAGAACACTGGGTATTCCCCCTCGTGTGAGTGATTATCTTCCCTGGTAGGATTTATAGAAATCTATTCTGGTTGATTGAGAAGAGATTCAACTGTATTCTGCATATTTTTACCTATTTTCAGATTTATGAGATGATGATAGTAAGACACGGTTTTATGATCGTCGGTGAGCCGTTTGGAGGTAAAACCTGCGCTTACCGAGTCCTCGCCGGAGCACTGGGCGATATACATGAAAAGGTTTGTCTATATGCTTAATGTGCTCCTGGTAATGGTTATTAAACGTCGGCGTATAACATGATGGAAGCAGATTTTGACCTGTGATCAACTTTTGAGTACAATATAGGCTGACAACATAGGTTGACAACTCTGTAACATAGAAAACAATATTTTCACATGAAATATTATCCTCTTTTGATGAAATGGTTTCTTTCATAATTTCAGGGTTTGCTGGAAGAGAACAAGGTTCAGCACACAGTGATCAACCCCAAGTCTATCACTATGGGTCAGCTGTACGGTCAGTTTGACCCCGTCTCTCATGAGTGGTCAGATGGTATCCTAGCCGTCTCCTACAGGGCCTTCGCCTCATCTACGGTAAGTAGCTCCTCACAAAGACGGCTTGGTTTATGGTGTGAATAAACTTCAGTACACAGTAATATCCCTACAGCCAGAACATTTCATAGAATCGATAGTTCTGCTTCTGTGTAGGTTCCATGTGAGTAAATTTATGGAACCTGTACATTATTTCTGATTAATAGGCTGAACTGTATGCCACTAATAAAGTATGGTTTGCGATGGATTTCCATGGATAAAATACACTAAACCACAAAGCAGGTTTCGATAATTACTGAAATATTTGACCTTCTACTGGAGAATAGACCCATATATCCGCTATACCCTTTCTGGCCGCAACATTTGATGTAACCCATGGTTCAGTCTGGGCTTTCATTGTGCAATCAAGGACCGAGAATTTAAGATGAATTTGTGGAATTTAAGATGAATTTGTGGAATTTAAGATGGCATTAAGATAACCTATGTGGGTTTGTAAAAGTCTGCCATACAGAACAGTATAAACAGTATGATGACAGTTTCATTTGCAGGTGTATAAAGCACTGAAAAAGTTTAGCAGGGAATGTGCATGGGGTCACAGGGGGAGGAAACCGGAGCAATTTAAGTGAAGTTGACAAACGACACAAACTTTTGAAATTAAAAAGCTCCCTGGGCATTGTTAGCCCATTATAGACCACATCCCTCAACATGTGTTACGTGTAAACATCAAAATATCTATTCTTTCCTTGTCAACAGACCCCGGACAGGAAGTGGCTGTTATTTGACGGCCCTGTGGACGCTATCTGGATTGAGAACATGAACACGGTACTGGACGATAACAAGAAACTCTGTTTGATGAGTGGAGAAATCATCCAGTTGGCTAACACCACCAACCTCATGTTTGAGGCCATGGATCTGGAAGCTGCATCTCCTGCCACTGTGAGTAGACTTGCCCACTCCAGGTTTGCTCAGAACTGTCTGCATGGGTTCACCTAGCCAGAGCATGCGAAACTGGTTCATTTTAGGGGACCAACTAGGGTTAACTCAAACGGTCCGTGCGTATGAATCTTTAACATACAAGTTTCCATGACCTGAAAAAACTAAATTCAGAATTCTGAACAGAACAGAAAATGTCCAAATAAATTGGTCACGTGTTAGAAAAGATTTCTGGCCTGCTGTATTTGAGAACCAATTAATTCATGACCCAGACTCCCAACTTTTCAGTGCAAATTAACGTTGTATAAGGGACTAAGTTATTCCCCTTGATTGTGACCAGGAAACTGTAATTATCTCTCTTGAAATGTTAATTGAATAGGATATTGCCGTTTTTGTAGTTAATTTTCTACATCTTATAAAGGCTGGAATGGGAGACGGCCTTATTGGAATCGGCTCAGAGGATGCAATAATTGCAGTTCAGGTTAAATCATATATTAGAAATTGTCTCCAGTTACTTCAGTAGAGAGTGTGAAACTGTGAAATGTAATATTTTTGTTTTCTCTCAGGTTAGTCATAGGCAAGCATAACAGATGGTCACTGTAAACTATGACACCAAACCTGGTCACCATTATTTAGTGAGAATATCTATTCTACAGAATTTGATTCCTCTAATTACTTCAGTCTCCGTCTCGAATGTGTGATGACCTTCTGAAGTCCACAAGTTTTAGTTTTGCTAACAGATATCCTAATAAACTGATTAACCATTTCTTCTTGGTATGCAGGTATCGCGCTGTGGTATGATTTACATGGAGCCCTCCTCTCTGGGTTGGCGTCCCTTGATGAAATCCTGGCTCAACTTGATGCCTCCGACAGTTTCTGACATTCACAAGTCTATGATAGTGGACATGTTTGAGAGGTTCATCGACCCCTGCCTTCAATGTGTCCGTAAGGGCGGAGTCAAGGTTAGTTGCAGTGCCGCATGGATAACTTGTTTATTGAAAGTTTTATACATATTCATTTCATTTGCAATATACCGTATTTCTTCTAATTATTCAGACAGCAAAAGTTAACTTCAGGCATCTGCAGAGAGAAATTCTGCCGACATTCTATAAATTTTTCCTAGCTGTCGTTTCAGTTCTTGGGATAAATAACATATCCATGCCACAGTATTCAGCTTCAGTTGACATGAAGATGGCTTTGTTTTTGAAGATGCCATGAAGATGGCTTTGAGATGTCTGGATACTCTGTACCACCCCTACATGAAAACCCACACTGTGTGACTGTCTGTTCAAAGTAACAGCCAATGAATGGACAACGTTACATAGTGTTTCGCTGTGATCCGAGGCAATTCGATTCTATGCTGAAAAATATGATGTAGGACGATCACTTTGATGTCACTGAGGAAATGACATGTATGCACCTTTCCCGTCAAAACAATCGTGGATACAAACAACTGATTTCAAAGGGGATGAAACATATACAACATATTGACTGGCTTCTAATTTGCTCAAATATGGTTATGAGTGTGATTTGGCACTCATAAAAACGATGACTGGTCTTATAGTCATGCCAAACCCATATTTTGTCATGGTACGGCTTTGTGAGAGGAACCATGGCTAGAGAAGATGCTAAATGCCATGCCCAAAAAGGATCGTCTCATCCATGCATTTGTTTTTGTTGTTATATTTACAGGAGTTGTCCCCTACCAGCGACTCTAACCTGGTCAAATCATGTATGAACCTTATGGACTGTCTCATGGATGAGTTTGGTGACGAAGCCAAAATCTCTCAGATGGACGAGAGAGAAATCGTGTCCTGGATGGAGGTACGTTTCTTGTCACGTCTCTCCATTAAGGATTTTAACTGATCATTTTTATAGTTTTTCAGCCGTTTAGCCTAGTAGGTGGGCTCCCTTCTATACACGTACATGGAGAGTTCTTTGCTGGAAATACTGTGCAGCACCTGTGTGCATGTTCCAATAGTTTTCTGCATTCATTTGTCCGTATGATTCACATTTCACGTAAGGATCAGGAGGATCAAAGAATAACATTAGTTTGTGCAGATACAATGGTGAGTCTAGGTGGGCGTCTTTTGACCAATACAGAAACATGAACACTAGATTCTCACTATAATTTTAGTAGTCGTCTGTTGGTTTGTCTGGACTGGACAGCTATAGTTTTGGGCGTAATTTTGCGAAACTGCATTTAAGACAGTATTGGGGTCACTGTGGGTAACCTGAACTTTTGTGGCAGGAATGAAGAATAACTCTTGTCAGCATAGCTACATTAGGGAGACACCCATTGAAGCTAGGAACATCAAGTACTGTAATTACACACTGTAACATGTGTTAGTTTCTCTGTCATCATTGAGAAATGTCCAGGATGATATCTGAGGTAGATCCTGCATGCGAGCGGAGGGGAGGGACAAAAAGGGCAAACACACAAAACACTGGCCGTTCAAATCCAGAATTTTAATCTCACCTGACTTATATTATTCCTAATCCTAATTGTCTGTATTCTCATTCCAGAGTATATTTTTCTTTGCACTGACCTGGTCTGTTGGTGCCAGCTGCTCAGATGATGGTCGCACCAAGTTTGACAAAATAATTCGAGAACTGATTAGTGTAAGTCCTTGATAATACAGGTTATCAAGTTTGTCATACTAAGCCCATTTGCTTCCTCAAATATTAAAAATGTAACCGAAATAGAACATCAAGATCAAGTTTTTCAGATCAATACTTTCTGTAATATTTACTTAATATTTCAATTTCTATATTTTAATTTGCGAGTATTATTTTCTGGTCAACTAATATAATTTACTCGATTAATCCATATAATTCCTCTGCAAGTGTAGTATATCTGAGAAATTTATTTTACTTCAATATATGATAAATTTAATTTACTTCAATATAATTTGTATATGTATGTGTTTTGTATATATTTGTTGACAGGGTGGTATGTCTGAGGATACCAGAGTGGCCTTGTCTATGACAGAACTAGTCGACCCTCCCATGAAGCCCTACCTTAACCCTTTCCCTGCCAAGGGTACAATCTATGAATACAAGTTCATCAAAGATGTAAGTGTTCTATACAGTTTCACATATCTTAAAGCACACCAATTAAACGCAACCTGTAAAGGTGGTGGGAAAAGATGACGGCGTTAGGTACTGACAAGAAGCCATATGACCCCACAGCCAAATCTAAAAGCATCACAAGAGCCAAAAATGATTTCTTTGATGATTTGTATCTCAGCCATGCTTTTATTACAGCTGTTCATGTGGACATCTTGAATGACGTGACAGCTTGAGCAGTATTAGATACAAATATCCAAGAGTACGGTAATGGTGTAATAGCCCTGTCAAGTCATCTGATGGAAAGTGATGAACGATGTGATCATTAGATAGAAGAAACGGCCCTAATACGGAAAATATAAATAGAATGCAAGTTTTTATCCAGAAAACAAGCGTCTCATTCTCTGCCATATTAACTTCAGTCACAAACTACAATTACAATGATTTGCACAGAGGGCAAGCCTTCGGAACGAAAAGTGTTCCTCACTAACCATTCGCTCTCACTAGCTCCTCCCACCAACATGAATGCATGTCCACTTTCTCTCCAACTCTCCCTTTCTGCCCCCTCCAACCAACTTCCTCATGTAAACTCCGAGCTTCACCTAATTGTCCTACATGTAACCTATGCATTGCGACAAGTGAGAAATTGAGAACCCCAGCCTAAGCCAACCAATACCGTACTTCAGCTACCAATGCATAATTAACATGTTGACAATATGTATCTGGATTTCAGCTTGCATCATGTTTTAATTATGCGCCGTTTTTGTCACTGATACAGGGTGCAGGTCGATGGCAGAATTGGTTAGAGGATATCAAAGATGCCCCGTCCATTCCTAAAGATGCCCTGTTTAACGAGATCATTGTTCCCACCGTGGACACTGTCCGTTACACATACCTCATGCAGCTTCTAGTCACTCATCAGAAGAGTGCTCTCTTTGTCGGCCCCACTGGAACTGGCAAAAGTTGTTATATCTCGGTGAGTGTACCTCAAATATTGCCATTTTGAAGGGAGCATCTTCAACTTGTCCAAAAAGCACACTGTGGAAATTATGTATGGGACAGCTCTCAAAAGGGTTTAAATTTAACTTTGTGAATTGAGCTGAGGAGTTAACTTTCTGGATTACCAAATTCATTGACTGACCCACATTTTTTGCTAAATTCTGCAGGTTTCCTTTCTAGTCTTCTGTCTAATATCTGTTTTGATCCACAATGTCTTTTCTGCTCGTCTGTGTTTTGGCAGATGGATGAATATAGCATGGGAAAGTAATTTTACTCAGTCCTTTTGCGTGTCTGTTCTGGATTGCAGATAGTGAATGGGCAATGATTTGCATTTTCCTGATCATTTATGGTTCCTGTACTGTTTGTTTTTGTTTTCAGGATTTCTTGTTGAACAACCTTGACAAGGAGGCATACAAGCCCAACATCATCAACTTCTCCGCCCAGACCAGTGCCAACCAGACCCAGAATATGATCATGTCTAAACTTGACAAGAGGAGGAAAGGTGTCTTTGGTCCCCCACTCGGCAAGAAGGCTGTAAGTGGATAGGTTATCCCATATGTAAATGCATGAATCAAGAAATCTGATTTTCAAATCTTGAAAAGTACTGAGAATCTGATTGGTCATTACCAGTAAAATTTCTTTCCTCTCACAAATATCAGAAATTGGGACTGCCATGCACCATGAATAGAAGTCTATTCACATTTACTTTAACAACCAATTGACAAAAAGTATAGTTTTGTAGATTTCATAGCACTGATTTATTTGACCCTTACCTGATTTAGTACCAATTTATGCCTTATTCCTTCCATGATAGGGGTATCTTTACATTGTAGTATTCTCCTTTATACCATAACATTGCTGTTCTATCACAGATTGTGTTTGTGGATGACTTGAACATGCCATCACGTGAGACATACGGAGCCCAGCCTCCCATTGAACTGCTCCGTCAGTGGCAGGATCATTGGAACTGGTACGATCTCAAGGAAACCACCGCCATTAAACTCATCGATATACAGCTTATCTGTGCCATGGGCCCTCCCGGTAAGTGGCTGATTCAGTATATCCTAAAGATAGCCGAATCTTGTTCGTCCTCTGAATAGCTTAGCATGATCAGGAGTCCGAGAGTCATTGTGCATTCAGTTTTCATATTCACCTTCGAGAAAAGACCTGATCATTATAATGTTGAAATACTAACGGAACTGATTTGAAAAAAAAGTCACTTAATCTTTTCACTGTTCATGACGTGCCTGGTTTCTCTCCTCTTCTGTTTATGACGTGCAGCGTACGTCAATGTTTGTAGTCATTCTGTGACAGCGCCCTTACGTCGTCGGGCGTATTTCTATGCATTGAGAGACCCGCTGATCAAACGAGAAGGGCATTCTGTCGTTACTGGCGGAGGCCCAATGCCATTTCCTCTTATTTCTTCATCAAAGCATGGATGACACATCTAAGCGTACAGTATTCATTCTGTAAAGGTGAACCCAGGTTCAACAGTGAAAGGGTTAATACAATGTGGATGCTGGTCAGAGCGGACAAGTGTCCCAAAAAGGGCATGGACAGGTGCCCCCCAAACAAAGCTTGGATATCACCCTGTAGTGGGTGCGAAACTTGTGATTTGTGAAGGCTGTAGATGGATGATTATATTGCCTTGTCATTTCAGGTGGAGGTCGTAACCCAGTATCTCCTCGTTTCCTGCGTCATTTTAACACGGTGACTATTAATGAGTTTGATGACGATACCATGATCACAATATTCAGAAGGATCATGGACTGGCATATATCTGCACAGTAAGTTCTCTTTGTTCATACACTGGGCAATATCAAATCTAATGTACCAGTTGGTGAAATGTCATTATTGAAACTTTTTTTTTGGGGTGGGAATCTTTTGTATGATATTAGTTCATTATGACCCTATGGTAATTCTTCTAATAAATCGATCACCGGAAGTGATATTTGAGGTATTAAAAATGAGGGGTGATCGATTTATTGCAACTGAGTGAAAGCGGTGATTCACAAAAGTTGGAGAAATGAATCTTGGATCATCAAGTGCCCAGTTTTCGATACCACAACTTGTGACAACCATGTCCGGGGCGGTACAGGTGGTTCATTTCAAATTCTACTCACAGTAAAAAATAATTTTCTTGCAAATTTCTTGAAATTTCTTAAATTTTCTTGAATTTCTTAAATAAGAAAAATACATTATTCCCTCTGTGATACAATGTTTAGAAAGTTTCGAACAATAATTATTATGACGTTTTGGGGGATAGTTTCTGGCAGTTATTGAGCATTTCCAAAGTTTATAAATCTGTTTCAATTTTTGTCTTGTCAGTAAGATATGATTTTTTTCTCAAACGAGAAAAAATAAGAAAAACCTTCCAATTTCTTGAAATGGGAGACTGACAAGAATTATTATCTTAAATTTTCTCAAAATTTTAGGAAATTGTAAGAAAATAATTCTTGTCAGTCTCCCATTTCAAGAAATTGGTAGGTTTTTCTTATTTTTTCTCATTTGAGAAAAAAATCATATCTTACCGACAAGACAAAAATTGAAACAGATTTATAAACTTTGGAAATGCCCAATAACTGCCAGAAACTATCCCCCAAAACGTCACAATAATTATTGTTCGGAACTTTCTAAACATTGTATCACAGAGGGAATAATGTATTTTTCTTATTTAAGAAATTCAAGAAAATCTAAGAAATTTCAAGAAATTTGCAAGAAAATTATTTTTTACTGTGCTTACATGGGTGTGATTCAATACAATCCAGCTAATTGCAGTTTTAATGCTCCAACATCAGCAGAATTAATACCCTGTTATCAAAAACAATCTAGTTCAAAGTGAAACGGTTGGTGGTCTATTGCTAAGTGCTTGCTTGAAAACGTGCTTAAGGGAGGGGAGACTACTCCTGTCTAAATGATTCTGATTCTCCCAGTTACGAATTGACTGATTGACTGAAAATCGATTTCCGATAGGGTAATTGATTTATTAGAGGAATTACCGTAACCGTTCCACAAATGAAGTGGAGACGATCCTGCCTTGAGCAACTCAGCTCACTCTTGGATCGTCCAGCGATCGTTGGGCTAATCGAAACTGTAGGGTGGGTGGACCATCATGGTGTGCTGAAGCTGTGCGGTCATATGATGGGAATAAACCTTTAGAGGGATTCAATAAAAAAAACAATTGAAATGTACATTCTGTTCAAGAAAATATAAAATATAAAAATGTCCAAGTCAGCTGGTCACTGCAAGAAAATAACACTGCATGCCATTCATGGAACATCCGTTAACCCTTCCAATCCTTTAGCCTTCGGACTGTATTTCTCTGCTGTTTTCTTTCCTCAGAGGTTTCAGCAATGATTTCCGTCCATGCGTGGACCAGGTGGTTAATGGTACCCTGCAGGTGTACAAGGAGGCCATGTTGAATTTACTGCCCACTCCAGCCAAATCTCACTACCTGTTCAACTTGAGAGACTTTGCTCGCGTGGTTCAGGGCGTCCTGCTATCCCTCCCAGAAACAATGGAAGATCCTTCCTCCATGAAGAGACTGTGGGTTCATGAGGTAAGCTAGGGATATCAGGTTGTTCAGTTATCTCTGATTCTTTTGTTGGTCCACAGAACTTGAGACTGTTATTTTTGCATGCAAATTGTATGTTATATCCTTTGAGCAGCTTCAGATTTTTCTTTAAATTTTATTTATATTTTAATTCACAGACTTAGGAATTTGCTCCGTCCATCGTTCCGTCACACTTTCCTTGTGACTGCAATAACTCAAAAACTATTTGTCCGATTGACATCAAACTTGGACAGCTGGTTGGTATGAGTTAGAGAATGGCTAGTATTGTCTCCCAGCAACCTGCGTAATCCAATATGGCCACCATGGTCGCCGTGTTCTTGACCCTGTTCAGCCATGCTACTTAAGCTTATGACTGCAATAACTCGAAAAACAATTTGTCCAATTGACATCAAACGTGGACAGTGGGTTAGTATGAGTGAGAGGATGGCTGGGATTGTTTTTCACCCATCCACATAATCTAATGTGGCCACCATTGCCTTGACCCAAGATTTGGCCATTCTAAGCTTGTGACTGCAATATTGAAGAACAATTTCACCAGCTGACATTTGGTATAAGATGGATGCATAGCTTCTGCTTGTCTTTGACAACCTTCATGACATGATGTACACATATCACATGTCAGTCACTATTTACCATATTTCACACTGTTTAAACTTCAGAACTGAACTATGTTTTGAAACATCTCCATTTCTGCATGAAAACTGATGTAAACTGTCAAATAATTTCTTTTCAGTTCTCAGATAATATAACAAATGTTTTAACCACTCAACACATTTAAAGTCCAATTTTAAATACAACATTTTATAAACCTTTCATGTTGCCATACTGTCTATAATGGTAGTAGACAGTGTTTTCATTTTTCATTGGGAAAAAATGATAACATACGTCTAATTTCAATTTTTCTCCTTCAGAATCCTTCGAATGTTCAGTCAATTTTCTCATTGTCAGGTCTTCCGTGTGTACTATGATCGTCTGGTGGATGACGGGGATCGTGATTGGCTCTTTAATTACATGCGCGAGGTCACAAAAACTAAATTGCGTGAAGACTTTGATCAGCTATTTATCCACCTCGACTCCAACAGTGATGGAAAGGTCACAGAGGATGACATCCGTAGTTTGATGTACTGTGACTTTACAGATCCGAAGTCCGACAAAAATCACTATGTGGAGGTGAAAGATTTGGAACAGTTGAGACATGTCGTGGAAGGCTTCCTTGATGAATTCAATAACATCAGCAAGAAACCCATGAATCTTGTCTTATTTAGGTGAGTATTTCATCTTGAGTTTAACTTCAAGCATATTCATTATTTATCAGTGTAGATTTTGAAACATTCTATTCTTTGACTTCTGAAGATTCCTATCATCTTCATCTCACATTTTCTGCTGAGATAGTTTTGGCATGTCCTTTGAACCTTTTCATTGTGAATACATTGGTTGAGAGGTATGATTCTTGTTGAAAGAGCAATAATTTATCTAATAAACTTATAAAACCTAGATAGGTAAGAATTCTGTGATCAGAATATGGTGATGATGATGGGATTATTATATAGATTGTACCTGTAATTTTGCTTGCAGATTCGCCATTGAGCATGTGTCCAGAATCTCCCGTATACTGAAACAGCCTCGTAGCCACGCTCTCTTGGTGGGAGTGGGCGGGTCTGGACGTCAGTCTCTCACCCGATTGGCTGCTCACATGGCCGACTATGATCTGTTCCAGGTATGACATTACAGAGTAATTTAGAGTTTGTATACGTCAAGATTGGTCGTCGACTTCAAAGAAAGTTTCAAGACATGTATATTCAGAAGATATCTTAGCTTGCTCAGACATGTTCCCAAAATGTATATGAGATAGAGAGGCACCAGCTCTTCAGGCTTCCAAAATAAAGAAAATGATAACCAAAATATCTTATAGTTGGTATAGGGAAAGTAAATTACCCATCGGTTTTAGCTGGTTCTGGGGTATCGTAGTTGTCATGCACGTGCGTTTGTCTCCTTACTCGAGCATCCCTTATCTTCAGTTTGCCTTGGCTGATAAATTATGTTTATTATGAATAATTTTATTTTTTCCAGGTGGAGATAGGTAAAAGTTACACCTCTGTTGAATGGAGAGAAGATCTGAAAATGATTCTCCGAAAATCCACAGAAACCGACAACCATGCTGTCTTCCTGTTTTCTGATACTCAGGTTTGTATGATATAACAAATAATAATAATAATGATCTTTCTTTACCCTCGGTAGCCAGTTCCAATCTTCCAATGGGCCGGGCACATTCAGTTCATACACTGATATATATCTCACAATCATACATCTGGTTTTTCGGTGTGTGGGGAAAGCCGGAGTACCCGGAGAGAAACCCATGAGCACAGCCTGGGACCAGAAACCCAATCTCGCATACGACCAAGTAATGACAACGTACGGAATCGAACCGTGCTCCCCAAATATAACATGAATACTCATGAAACTGATCGTAAAATGGGTACAGAAGTGATGATGTTCTCTATGTATATGATATCATAATGGAAATTTAAAAATGACTGAGGCAAAAAAAAAAAAAAAAATAAAGAAAATATGCAATTGCTCAAAAGAGCCCTGTCCCAGCTGCTCACACATGCCACCATATTTGCCTACAGTTCAGAAAAGCTGCAGGGGACAAAACTCAAGGGGCACAACTCTGTTCAGAATTGATTAAGAGTTACCTCCCTTGATCCTATTATTCTTGACCTGGCCATGTTAAATTTAATTTTATTTCGTTTGATAAATCAACAAAAAAATTAAAAAAATTGAGGTGGCAGTTTGAAGTGGATGCGGGATCCTTGCGAACCATAATTCTGATATGAATAAGATTACTCCATGAGACATATATATGAAGTCACGATCATTTGTTGGTAATTGTCTCTATTGTCTGATATATGCAGATCAAACAGGAGTCGTTCCTGGAGGACATCAATAATCTGTTGAATGCCGGAGAGGTACCAAACTTGTTCCCCCTGGACGAGAAGCAAGAGATCTGTGAGAAAATGAGACAGATTGACAGGTGAGTAACTAGACGAGTTCGTCCATAATGTCCATCTCGGGGAAAATAAATGTTAGATATTTCCAACCATCACTGCAACTTACCTGTATCTTCTCAATTTCAGTTCTGAGCTGAAGGAAATATTCAAGCCGTGCTAACATATACCATGTAAATATAATGCCTCTCCCTCTATTCCATGTACTTTTCTCTGTGACAGCTTTGAGCAGATTTGAATTTTTGAATTGCTGTTAAAACTTACTCATATTTCTGATCATCTTGCTGTTTTACAGACAACGGGAGAAGGCCAAGCAGACAGATGGTACCCCGGTGGCATTATTTAACCTGTTTATACAGCGAGTTAGGGACCAGCTCCACATTGTCCTGGCTATGAGCCCTATTGGGGACGCGTTCAGAACCAGGCTACGAAAGTTCCCCTCTCTCGTCAACTGCTGCACCATCGATTGGTTCCAGGTGAGTGTGGTATATAACTGATATTTGTGTTAGAATATTAGAATCTTGTGTTCTGATTGGGCAAGCACACTGCCCGTGTTTGAGGGACCTGGTGTAGAAGGGACTACCCTTTCAATAGTATCCCTGTCACTGATAGGGAATAATGTTATCCTCAATGCCCCAGAGTTCACTATTATAACAGGTGACTATTACAATCCTTTCCCAGTAAGATCAGATCGGTATATGACATAGATTATTGTCTGTTTGACAAGTGGACAATACCGAGGGATTAATCCCTGGGTAACATGTGGTTATTGAGACCTTAGGCTCAATAAAATAAATTTCTACCTTCACATTAACGGCCATGTCATTTTTTAGTGCCAGATCAACACTTTTTATCGCCCACAGCAAACCAATTTTTTTCCACAAATTTTTTTGTTTGTACACATTTCTCTAAGTTTTGCTAAAATAATTCTCTTTAACATAAAGAGTCAAAGGGTTGATTTGATGTCTTGATTCATTTGCTGGAAATAGTTTTGTTGAAGCTTGACTCTTCAAGTAATCCAAAGGACAAGTGCTGGTTTCATGCAAATTGTATAAAACTACTGCATCGCGGTTTGTCAGAAAAGGTCAACATATTTCATCTGTGCAAAAATCCTACCTTCCTCACCTTTTTTTCAGCATGCCTCGTGAACTTAGAAATAAATTTTATTCAGTCAGCCTTATCGCCCTTCCCAAGTTTTCATTCAGTTAAATGTAGGTCCATTTTGCAGGTCCATTCGTCTTGGATTCCTAGCTTTGCAGTTGTTTTTTTTACATCCGACTTCTCCCCATATGTAAAACTATATGTAAAACTCTCGTAGGAGAGATGGCTGCCAAGTATTCAACAATAGCAGTGAACTCAGTGAATTTAAAAGGCACCTTCTTAGAGCTTTACTGCTTTTGCCTATCTCATGTGCCTTTATGTGCAGCTCTTCAGTTTCTGAAGATATCCATGTACAATCATGATTTTCTCCTTTGTAGTCGTGGCCGGAGGATGCTCTGCAAGCCGTGGCGACACGTTTTCTGGCAGAGATTGAGATGGACGAAGAGGAGAAAGCTGGCTGTATTGATATGTGCAAGGATTTCCACCAGAGCACACGTGACCTCTCCGACAGGTTCCTTAACGAACTGGATCGTCATAATTATGTCACGCCAACATCTTACCTCGAGCTCATCAGCACCTTTAAGAATCTGCTTGGTCAAAAGAGAGGGTGAGTCTCTTCAATTTGATTCAATACCAATTTTGAGAAAGATTGGAAATTGTCAGTAATGTTCTTTGAGATATATGTAGATCTATTGTGTACGTTCATTACTTTGTAACTCATAATTTTCCGGTTGATTTCATTGGATAAAGTAATTTACAATACTCATGACAAAGCTGTTGCAATTTAGATTTCAGTGAAAAAAAAGATGATGACAATTGGCAGCCATCTTCAATTTACGCAGTTCAAGACTAATTTACTGCTAAAACTGGGATTAATAATATGCCAGGCTGGAATGATCAAGTATTGATTATACTTTATTATTCCGGTATAGACATCATAGATGACTATCCAACAGGTCGATATGCCCACAAGATAGCATCACTGTCAAGTCCGGTAGAGTGGCCCTGATAATCAAAAGGTCACATCATTCTAGCATTGTGTCGCTGTCGATATTGAATAAACACATAAAATGTGACATATTGACTATGGCGCCACATGGTAGCTAATGACAAATTCTCCTGTTCACTCGGAACAGTATATCACAGATATATCGTAATTTCCTCTGAAAACACATCATCAGATTTTGACCAAACTTTATATGTTGGTATTGTTTATCTCTGCCAGTGAGGTGATGAAGAACAAGAGTAGGTACGAGGTGGGTTTACAGAAGCTGGAGTCGGCCGCCTCTCAGGTCAGCGAGATGCAGAATGAACTGGTGGCACTCCAACCCAAACTGATTGAGGCGGGTAAAGAGGTGGATGAGATGATGATCGTCATAGAACGCGACTCCATCGAGGTGGCAGACAAGGAGAAGGTAAGTGGTGTGTTATCCTACATCCATCTTGGGATGGTAACCAGATGACATTAAAATACTGTTGATCCGAGTCTTCATGTTGGTCAACACTCGGGCTATCCGTATAGTGGTTGGGGTATCTTACATTGTTGGTGCTGTTCTTCATTTCATTTGTCTGATCATGAGACTGGTAGCTATCAGTCTAGGACCGTGGTCTATAAATTCGACAACAAACCAATTTAACCACTGGACAGTCTTTTTTTTTATTACCTGAGAAACACTCGGGACCTTGTTTTCAACCTAATGTTTTCGTACCATTTTGTTGATTTTGAGAAGCTGTGATCATTGTTCATCAGGCAAAATTTGCAAAGATATTTCAATGCTCTTTCATGGGATCTCTAAATGACATAATCACACCTTTGTCATTTATTCAGTATGTTCAATTCCTCTCATGCTTTACAGATCCCGTCTGGATAATTATTTGTTCTATTCATATCATCCTCTTTTTTCACACAGATCGTGAAAGCTGATGAGGCCATAGCCAATGAAGCGGCCACCGCTGCCAAGGCCATAAAAGACGAATGTGACGCAGACCTGGCCGAGGCTATCCCGGCATTGAATGCTGCCCTAGCTGCCCTCAATACCCTTACCAATCAGGTCAGTTCAATATTCAAACTATATCACTATGAACATCATCCCAAGTTCCATGATCTGGGGGCTTGGCAACTAACATGGCTACCCCCAAATTTTACCCAACATAGTAGTATTTAAAGGATATTCGCATATGCTGATTTTTTGGGAGAATAAATGATAATTTTTTTGTTGATGAACATTCATCGTGTAACTGAGCTTTTTATGTCACAAATAAACCTGTTTCAATTCTATGCCTAATTAATCTCCGTCAGGAAGATATACAACGTAGAAAACGGAAGTTAAACTCAAAAGTTAGCTCCCCTTGCGGAGAATCGTCCGCCAGGGGAACTCCCATCCACTCCAGCAGGATTACTATAAAGGGTCTGCACAAACCATTATCGTCCTCTTTTCTCTGTTGTACCTCACGCAGTGCACATCACAGGAAGAAGTGTTTTATACAACCTGGGTTGTTGTTGTTAACGACCCGCAGTATCCTTATACGAGATTGACTTGTTTTCTTTCTTGAGTTCAAAGATTCTTTCTTTGGTTGGAATTTCTTTCATAAATCATGTCTGAGATTCCAGTTTCAAATTGTACTACGTGTGGGAAAACCTGGTCCGGTTTGGACGCCCACACGGTTTGTTTTTTATGCAAAGAATTATGTTACCGGCGCAGTTCATGTGCCGAGTGTGTATCATGGGACTCGCTAGCGTGGGCGAATTATGCTCAGGCTAGACGAGCTCACCTTCTGCAGGCTTCTGACGACCCGATGATTTCGGAGGTCGACAGACGCGTGTTAGAGATTGCCCTTGTCAATGACATGGAAGCCAACGAAGACATTGTTGGCATTGGTTTAAATGTAGTTCATAGTAATCAAAACTCTCCCACCTCTGTAAATATTCCTCCTAGTGGGAAAGTTTTGAGTCTGAGAAAAACGCAGGTTTTAGACAGCCTTACATGTACAGGCCTGTCTATGGCAGCAGCCAGACCGGTTTCATTGTCTACACCAACAAAGACTTCCCGTCCTAAACCTGCCACCTCTGAGCATTCTATTGTTCTCGCGGAACAAAGGAATGCAGTGGAGGCCCATGTTATATCGACCTCTCCTTTGTCTATTGGTTTACATTCCGCTACAGGTAAACGGAGTAAACGTCGCCGGGTGTCGATTTCTCCTTTACGTGTTAAAGAAAAACGTACGTCTAAATCAGCTTCGCGTACTATGGTCGGTCATTCGGTCCTTCCCTTCTCGGTTCAGATTGCGGATTTGGATTCTCCGACTTTGCTAGATCGAAATTCTTCACATCGTCGGGTTCATGTTTCTTCTCAACGCTCACGTACGCATCGAAGCCGTTCACGCTCTCGCTCTCCAGTTCAGATTGCTGTGTTCCCGCCTCGATCTATTACACCACATCCCTTGTTATCACATGTCGGTGGTTCTCCATCTCCTACTCGGAAATCTCGTTCACCGCTTCGTGATTCTCGCTTTACGGGTGATGGAGATACTACAGGTCGGCCTTCCCGTTCTACGGCTCACCGTTCACGTACTTCGACTCTACATTCTCCGGTGTCTCCAGTCCGTCTACCACGAATTGCGATATCGCCTTCGGATCTAGACCGTCACGTTCATCACTCCCGGACTCCTTTCCTTGATCAGGTGGTCGTCCATAACGTGCCTACTTCTCGCCGGAGTCGTATTTCTCGTCCGACTTTGCCAGTCTCGTCGAGTTCAGATGACGAGTCTGATGATAATTCCACCTCTTCTGTAGAAAAGCCGGAATCTACGCATAACATGAATAATGCTGATAAAATGGAGGCGCTTTTGTCATTGTTACCGGACATGCCGCGGGCTTCCGTTGAGTTACCATCACATACGGAAGGTTCGACGGCGGCATATTTAGCTTCTACGCCTTCAACATCTACATTTCGTCCTTCGTGTGCGCCATCACCGGCCTGGAAGGATCTTTTAGTAAAGTTTGAGCGACAATTAGAGGACGACAACAAGTTCCATAAACCTTTGTTGCGGCCTCGTTTTGACATACATGATGACGTATTGCCCAACAAACCACCTAAACGAGATCGGGATTTGAGTAACATTTCTAAGGTGTCCCCGTCGACACCTTATTCGGTCCCTTCCAAAGCTATGGGTAATGTTATGGAAATGCTGCAGGAAATACAACGTGCTTCATCCACCGCAGATTGGTTTCTGTTAGCGACGTCTCGTATTGCTTTGGACCCTACCTTACTTCGTGATGATGGGTCGGCCTGCTTGTCTCCGGGCCGTGTAGCTTATTTGCGTGGATTTTTGGACACGCTCATACAGACTAATCGTCGAGTCATCCATGCTGGTTCGTTTTCCTACGTTTCGCTTCTTAAGGCTCAACGAGATTCCTTACTTAAAGTACTCAAACCGGATGTTCCTTTGTTGGTTAAAAATCAACTAATTCATCAACCTTTGGCATCTAAGTTCATCTTCAACGAGGCCATTGAGTCGGTTATGCCTTCAGTTCGGGAAGAACGGACATCTCGCCTTATTGCTGCAGTAGCTCGTCGTCCGGGTGTCGCCACTGACCGTAAGTCTAGACGGGGTCGTACTTCTTCTTCTACTACCACTCAACAAGAAGCGGCCCCTCGGAGTAATTTTCGCGGAATTGACAGACCTCCACAAGGTCGTGGACGTCGTTCCTTTCGGGGTAAATCTACCAAACGAAGTGGACGTCCCAGTAAATGACTATCCCGTGCCTGTTCATCCCGTAGATTTTCAACTTCCTGCCTTCCGCTCATTCTCTCATCAGGTCGTGGGCGGGCGTCTACAAGTCTTCCACGAGAATTGGCGGCTCATCACCAACGACGTCTGGATTATCAAAGTTTTAAAAGAAGGTTTTCTTTTCAATTTCCAGTCTTTGCCCAAACTCATCGTTTGGCCTCGTCCCTCTCGTCTGCCAGTTCCTGTAGATCATTTACAGACGCTCCTATCTTCGGTCACTACGCTCATGGACAAGGGAGCAGTAAGAGAATTACCACGGGCCGAAGACAGTGTGGGATTTTACAGCCACGTCTTTCTGGTTCCAAAGAAGGACTCAGACCAGATGCGCATGGTGATCGACTTAAAGGTTTTGAACAAGCTTCACCTCATCTCTCCTCCTCATTTCAAGATGCCTTCTGTGACATCGATTCGGGCCCGTGTACATCTCCAGGATTGGCTGGCCTCAATCGATCTCCAGGATGCGTATCTTCACATTCCAATTCATCCACGCCATCGCCGTTACCTACGCTTCATGATCAACGATCGACGCTTCGAATGGCAGGTTCTCCCTTTCGGGGTCAACATCGCTCCTTGGTTATTTACCCGGATTACCACTCCGGTTATGGTTTTTCTTCACTTACGAGGGATTCAGATAGAAGTCTACATCGACGACATACTTCTGTGGGCGGCGGACGAATCCCTTCTCAACGCCCAGGTCCGGTTCACGTTACTGGTGTTACGTCACCTGGGGTTCATACCTCACCCTCTCAAGTCAGAGTTAGTTCCGGCACAGGTTCGCCGTTACATCGGAGCAGTTTTCAATACACGACTACAACTGGTGTATCCGCCAGAGGACCGTTGGGACAAAATTCAACTACTAATTCGAAAGTTTTTGTCATCAACGTCACAGACTCGGCAGCAGTGGCAAAGTCTGGTGGGTTTGCTGACTTCCACACAGGGTCTTACTCATTACGGCCGTCTTCAAGTTCGACCTCTACAGTATCATCTGTACCCCTTTCTTCTGACGCCATCCCTAAATCCTGCGGTTCCGGTTTTGACGTCTCTACATCCACATCTGATTTGGTGGCAGTCCCGCCTCAACGTCATGCAGGGAGTTCCATTCCGTTTTCCGGTTCCGGTTCACCATCTTTATACCGATGCTTCGGAGACCGGTTGGGGTGCCCATCTGGACGACTTGGAAGTGTCCGGCAGATGGTCGACTTTGGATGCCAAACTTCACATCAACCTCCTGGAGATGAAGGCTGTCATTTTAGCGGTTCGACATTGGAGTGTACACCTCACGAACTCGTCTCTTCTCATCGCGACGGACAACTCCACGGTTATTGCCCACATCAACAAGATGGGTACCACCCGATCTCTATCAATGTTTCATCTGGTGTGGAATCTGTACGACTGGGCGCGCAGTCATCATTGTCACATCCATGCTCGCCATGTTCCTGGTCGTCTCAATGTTTTAGCGGACAGCTTGTCCAGGCCGGACACCGTCCTTCAGACAGAGTGGCAACTTCATCGAGAGGTGTTCAAGCAAATTTGCAACATTTGGGAACCACCTTTGATCGATTTGTTTGCGACAAGGAACAACGCCCAGTTAGCCCTGTTCGTCAGTCCGATTCTGGACCCTCAAGCCTTCGCCATCGACGCTCTATCTATCAACTGGGACAACTTCCTAGCTTATGCCTACCCACCAATGGCCCTGATTCTGGAGGTTCTTCAAAAGATCTCTCAACACGACTGCATCATTCTGCTAGTAGTTCCGTGGTGGCCTCGTCGACAGTGGTTTCCGATCCTGGTTCCGCTCCTCACTGCCCCACCACGATGTCTCCCAGTTTGGCCCAGCCTGTTATGTCAACCGCACGGGATTCTCCATCACAACCCGCGGTGGCTCAACCTACACGTTTGCAGACTATCCAGAGTGCACTCTCTCTCCAAGGATTTTCAGCAGAGGTTGCACGGACGATGGTTTCAGCCAACCGATCCTCCACATCGCAGCTCTATCAGGCGAAATGGGCCTATTTCGTCTCCTGGTGCCGACAACATGATGCCGATCCCAACACTGCCTCTGTTTCCCTAGTAGCGGACTTCCTCCTTCACCTCCACCGGGATAAGAAGTTTCAAATCACCACCATCGAGGGGTATCGATCTGCTTTGGCTAGGGTATTACGGCTTACTTCGGGTACTGACATTAGCCTTAATGATAACATATCTGCGCTAATTCGCGCCTTCGCCTTACAGTCGCGTCGTACTCGCCAACTGTTACCGAAGTGGGATATCGGTGTGGTTCTGTGTGCTCTGATTCATCCACCCTTTGAACCCTTGGGGTCCGCGTCTATTAAAGCTGTGTCTTATAAGACGGCCTTCTTGGCGGCGTTCGCTTTGGCCTCCAGAGTGTCTGAACTCCACGCTCTTGAAAGATCGTCCATGACCTGGACAGCGGATTGGTCCTGCATTTCTTTTCGGCCCATTCCTGAATTTATCGCCAAAAATGAATCTGTTCGTTCAGGTCCGTGCGCTCAACGCTCGTACTCCATTCCTGCGTTATCAGACTTTGTACATGGTCTTGAGAACGATCTTCTGCTATGTCCCGTTCGAGCCATACGTCACTATCTTACACGTACTGACTCCGTTCGCGGCTCTCGGCACCTATTGTTTCTGTCTCTTCGCCCTTCTGCCAAGTGTGACATTACAAAAAATACCATTGCCGCATGGCTGAGTAAAACCATTAAGTGGTCTTATCAACTGGCCATTGAAGCCCCTCCACTGTTGTCTAACGCTTCTTCTCATGAGATCCGGGCCATAGCTTCATCTTGGCCGTTATGGAAGAACTTGTCCCTCCATGACATTGTCCAGTCTTGTGCCTGGACGACGAACTCCACGTTCACCAACTTCTATCTGAGAGATATGTCAGTTCACTCAGATAGTATGACCACACTTGGGCCTCTGGTAGCCGCCCAATTCGTGGTCAAGTAAAAAAATTCAAAAGGGGGGGGGGGGCGGCATTTTGGATCATCGCAGCAAATCAGACAACTTGCTGTATCATCTTCACCATTCATTACATGCTAGAAGGAAGAAATATGTCAGATGGCCAGCCAGGAATGCAGCAGCATTATAAAGGCCTGACACTATGGTGAGTAATAAAAACTTTACCTTAACAGCACTTTGCTTGTGTCTTTCAGAAACTGACTTCCTTCTAGATCTCTCAGCTGGGTCCCTGGCCAGTCTTCCCAAAAGAACACCTGCTCCAGGCCTAGGGTCAACATTAGTGATGCAAGTACAGAGGGTTGACGACGAGCTTCGGGATCCAGCGAACTTGCACGACAATTCCAGCGTGTTCTTCTCATCTCTCCTAGAATGGTGAATTGTCCTGAGGGTGCTTGTTACTGAGAGTGGTGTGGTCTTGGTGGCCCTCTAAGTTGGAGTGTCCCTCAGAATACTTACGGTCAGACCAAGTATCGCCCTGTATGTTCAACGCTTGGGTTAGAGAGTACCATTGCAGTATCATACAGTGCCTACCAAGAGGACCTATCTAAGCGGCCGAAGGCACACGAGGAATAATCTTGGTTGGATTGCTGTACCACACCACGAGCACAGCTTCATGGATGGAGACAATCTGAAGATAAGTAAACTGTATCAGTTTCTCCAATTACTCTATGCAACTACGGCCAGAGTTAATTTGTGGAGTTAATGTCTCGATTTGATATCCATGTCTGTGTCAATCCAGCGATTACTAGTCTGCTATGGGAGTTACCACAAGGCCGAGATTCCCTCCTCCATATGTTGGTACTATGGCATAGAATTGAAACAGGTTTATTTGTGACATAAAAAGTAAACATTTATAAACAATGTTTCTATTTATTAACAAATCAAACCTGTTTCAATTTGATTGTCCCTCCCTCCGTCCCTTCATGCCGGCCTCAAACACTACTGGTCTCGGTTATTATTATGAGAAAAGAGGACGATAATGGTTTGTGCAGACCCTTTATAGTAATCCTGCTGGAGTGGATGGGAGTTCCCCTGGCGGACGATTCTCCGCAAGGGGAGCTAACTTTTGAGTTTAACTTCCGTTTTCTACGTTGTATATCTTCCTGACGGAGATTAATTAGGCATAGAATTGAAACAGGTTTGATTTGTTAATAAATAGAAACATTGTTTATAAATGTTTACTTTTTATACTTCAGGATATCACAGTTGTCAAGACGATGAAAAGCCCTCCGTATGGCGTCCGCCTCGTGTTGGAGGCTGTCTGTGTATTGAAAGGTGTCAAACCTGAGCGTATCCCAGATCCGGCAGGGACAGGCAAGAAGATAGAGGACTACTGGGGACCATCTAAGCGTATGCTGGGAGACATGAAGTTCCTTGAGGGATTGATGAACTTCGACAAGGTCAGCGTGTTTCTTTGCTTGACAATAAAACATAGTCCTCTCCTTAATGTATTGATCACTTGATTTGACAAGAAGATGGTATTTATTCAAAAACGCATGTTTTTTTTTGAAGTTTGTGAAAGCTGTGGACATTTTGCTTATGTTGGTGCTGTTAGTTAGAAGTTACTATGCTCTTCTTGCCTAATTTCTTCATCATGCATACGGACATGTGCTCTGAGACTGTGGGTTTGGAAATGATTCTCTTTGACATACAGGGATGTCAAAAAGACGTGATGGTGTGATGTGTCACCTTTTTGATTGCCTTGCATTGTCATTTTCTACGCAGTGGCAACAATGCATCTATGTATGCATTCGATGAATTAATGAAGCCATCTGAGGGACACTGGTTATACTCAAGAGGCTTTTTGTAATGATCTTACATTATTTACAAAAAGGTCAAAATAATTCTGTTTATTCAGGGTAGCTCTTACAGCTAGTTCAGATTTCGATGCTTATCATGCTTTTGTTCCTTTTCGCTTTGATTCAATGTGATTTATACTCAGTCCACCTGCTGAAACAATTTAGTTACGTTGTTGTCTTTAAGGAAAGATTTGGGGTAAACCACACTATTCAATAGACAAAGCAATAATGGTTATATTTTCAGTCTTTCATCCATGCTATGAGATTTGTTTACAATGGCTGGTCATCTAATCCTGCACTTGGTTTCATTGGCAGATTTTAACTACGGTTACGTGTAGATGGTGTATTTCACTCATAAATTCCTGTTGCTGTGGAACATTTTTGTCTGCAGATTAATTTCAGATTTGTGTGAAGAGTTCAGATTTTGATTTGTCCATTCATTTTTCACAGGACAATATCCCAGTGCCGATAGCGAAGCAAATCCGTGCCAGATTCATGGATAACCCGGACTTTGACCCCGACAAGATCAAGAATGCTTCCACGGCATGTGAGGGCCTGTGTAGATGGGTTAGAGCTATGGAGGTCTATGACAGGTGAGTGGGGCGTTGTTTACCAAGGTCAACTGACCTAAATTGAGACAGGCTCGAATCAAGCACTTTCTATTAGACCACTGGAAGTACCAAATATCTCGGGGGGGGGTTGATAAATAATTTTTTTTTTTCTCACAGTACACCAATTTTCTAGTCACCCCAAACATGATTTTGATATTAAATATGAAGCCCAGAGCAGAATTCACAATTCCCTGGAGTGAATAATTTGGGTCCATCTTTTATGTAAGTGTCAGGAGGCAAAGAAGAACAATTGTCTGACTTTGTACAACAATGTGGGTAGATAAGAGGCCTTAGCGCAAATTCCTGGGGGCTTTGTGACCATGATCACCCTCTAGAGCAATACATGTATGTTCGCATTTTATAAATCTTCAGATTACATGTATTTTGCCTAGTGTTTTAGCTTCTTATTAAAGCAATGAAATGTTTCCACTTAAATGTGGTCAGACTCTTTTTCCTGCAGAGACTGTGGCCACAAAACCCATGGCATTTGTGGTTGGTCCATATAAAGGCCTGAATTATGAAAGATTGACCATAATTCCTCCAGGTGTACTATGTGAATTTGGGTTCCTAAAATTGTTTTAGAATAACAAAAAGAAGAAAAATCAATTTCCAAAAAAAAAATAATATCCAATTGCTTGTCAAATAACTGGATGTCGTCTTACTTTTCTCTCCGTCACTTAGAGTGGCCAAAGTTGTGGCTCCCAAGAAGGAACAACTGAAGAAGGCGGAAGGGGAGCTATCAGTGGCCATGGGACAATTAGAGACAAAGCGTTCTTCCTTGCGGGAAGTCCAGGACAAACTAACCAAACTTCAGGACAATCTAGAGTTCAACAAGAAGAAGAAAGCTGACCTGGAAAACCAGGTGGACCTTTGTGCCAAGAAACTGGACCGGGCTGAGCAGCTGATTGGTGGACTGGGTGGAGAGAAAACCAGGTATAACTCAATGGATTAGTAGTCTCCCTTGATGTGTTTCTGGAATGGGTTATCTCCCTTGATGTGTTTTTAGATGATGTAGTTTTGTGCTATTTGAATCAAAGAGATCAGTGTATTTCTTTCAACTTAAAGAAAAACAAAAAAATCTTAAAATCATTCAATTCTGTTTATTTAATTAAATAGAATTTCCAAATATATTTATTGTTGAAATATATAATACAGATTTTGTTGTATCAGAAATATCAACATCCTCTCTGTCCAGTGTTTCTTTTTGATACTTAATTCCATGTACCCATGCCCTGATTTGTTTCTGTTCGCCGTGTCACATGTCAGCATATGTTCAATCTCTATTTCCCTAGGTGGGGTATTGCGGCCAAAGATCTGGGTCAGAAGTATATCAACCTGACCGGTGACGTTCTTGTGTCATCAGGAATTGTGGCCTACCTCGGTGCATTCACATCTGCATTCAGAGTGGTACGTCTAATCTTTGAACATTTCTTCATGTTTTTGGTTATACACCACTGTTTCCATGCCTTCCTATTGTAGATTGAAATCAAGCTCATACGGTTGACAGGAAACAAGATAATCAGTCTAACATGTATCCTATACAATATATAATTGACAGCCTTGCAGTTGATCAAATTTTAAATGAAGTAGTGTACAGTACAGTAACACGAGACTTTCAGGATTCCTACCAAGTTTTGTTCTAATATGGCTATTCACTGTAATTAAAAATTAACCAGCAAAGGTCCTGGAATGTATTATCAATACAAAATGATCAGATTTATTGTTTGATAGTGTATATAGTTCTTAAAAATGTTCATACTTTATGTAAGTATCACGAGACAATGCATACAATAGCCAAGTCTGGGGACAACAATGTGTCTAGACCTGTGCCTTTTCAACGACACAAAGACCCATACAATAGTTCCTACATGAACTATCCTCTAGAATTATGCAGATATTATTTGTACCCGTACGTCAGAGGTGTACCGTTGTTCTCAGTGTTACTGAGGAGTTTCTCGACTTGACATTCTAGGATCAAACGGCTGCCTGGATCCGCATGGTGAAGGAAAGGAATCTACCCTGCTCGGAGGATTTCTCCCTCATCGGTACCCTGGGCGACCCGGTGAAGATTCGGGCATGGAACATCGCGGGTCTGCCCACGGACAGTTTCTCTGTGGATAATGGTATAATCATTAGGTAGGTTGGACCATGTCAGTCTTCAACATTTTGTAACATAAACATGTTTGCCTATACTGTGAAACCTAAGTAAACTGACCATGATTGGGACCAGATTATAGTGTCAGTTTTGACAGGGTTCTGCTTTATCAAGGTTCAAAATACACTCTACATCGAGGCTGGATGCTGTAATACCATGGGTCATAGTCATTTTGCCTGCAAAGTAACATAGCAGTTATTGGTGAATTTCTTGAACTTTCAGTGTAGTTTCTTAAAAGTTGGGAATAAAATTGATGTCGAGAAAAGTTTCTCTACTGTACAAAAAAATTGGCACTGATATTATATCAAAAATGTCGTAGAGATTATGTTACATACGGTAATGTGGCAGTTGGGAGTTGGTATTTCAGTAAAAGAGTTAGTATTTCAGTAAAATATATTCAGATTCGATCAGAGTAGAGAGAAGAATACTTACCATGAAGTCACAGTTGAGTACAGTATTATTTTCAATGGTTTTCACTGGTCGAGTTATTTTGACAGTACAAATAAAATTCTGCTACTCAAATCTTGTTTCGGGCATTGCTACTTAATTATTTTGGCCCTGACATATCTTGCTAATACGTGTGCTGTGTACTTTCTCTTGGACAGTAATGCTAATCGTTGGCCGCTGATGATTGACCCCCAGGGTCAGGCTAATAAGTGGGTTAAGAATATGGAGAAGGCCAATAACTTACACGTCATCAAACTGAGCGATGCCGACTTCGTCAGAACCCTCGAGAACTGCATCCAGTTTGGCACTCCCGTAAGTATATAATATTGAAATGGTTTTAGAATGAGTATAGATGTAGCCTGTCAGGGTATAGAAAGCATACTAAATCTTTGTCTAGAATCTCACTAACAGTGGCACTCATCAGCGTTACTGTGAAATAAAGTGTGTGAAGGAAGATGGCAACTTCGGCAAAGCTTTCATATTATTATTGCTTAGATTTTCTTCACCCCATATTACTTTCCAGTTTCCTTTTGGAATATGTATCTGTTTGTCTTTCTAATATGTATCTAAGACTCCAGATGCTACGGACACTTTGTTTGGCTGTTATGCTAAAATGCCTCTCTAAAATGACTCGATTTGTGACCAACAAAACATTTAATGGACAGACATGCTGGTATCTAGAGGTTCAGTAACAGAGGAAACTGGTAGAATACTGTGGTTGATCTTCATATTTTTGCAGTAATGTTAACAATCATAAGATGGTTTCATTTTCAGTTTCATTTTCATTTCAACTACTCTGCTTCTTACGCAGGTATTACTGGAGAACATCCAAGAGGAGATAGACCCCCTTCTAGAGCCTCTTCTACTGAAGCAGACCTTCAAACAGGGAGGCAGTATGTGTATACGTCTGGGTGACAGCACAATAGAGTACTCCCAGGACTTCAAGTTCTACATCACAACTAAGCTCCGTAACCCCCACTATCTCCCTGAGACCTCGGTGAAGGTGAGGAGGATGTGTGCAAAAACTCGCCAACCCTTGTCAATATGATGGGAAAATGGCTTCAGATAGGAAATATATTACAGTTGTTTTGGAAGTTTTACATTGCGTCATGAATAGCAAGTCCTCTGACCAAATTTTAATGATGAAATTTCAAAATCTGGTTTTAGCAATGAAATACTGATAGCCAAATATATGTAGCCAAACATATGTAGACAGCTTGGGCTATCTTTCAGGGTTTTATAACAGGATTTCTGAGTTCGGCCTATGTTCCAAGCAAAGCCAAAACTGCTTTGATTTTAGTTGCTTACCCTCCACACTATTCACCTTCAGAAGGCATATCCTTGTTTTATTCAAGCAAAAGGCAGACCTCAAAGTGTTCCAGATTTTCCTATATTTTCCTACATTTGCTCAAAATCTCATTTATTTTTGCAAAATCTTACTATTTCAACTCGCGTATCACAAGAAATGGCGAGAGTAGTATCTGTTTTTGTGGCATCGCTATCATCGCTAGAATATATGGTTCAGATCTGACATTTAATATTCCGCATCAATAATAAAAAATTATTTTTCGCGCGTTTGAAATGTCAGTCGGTGTCATTTCACGACTGGTTATTCCTTCTGGTCACACGGGCCGGGTGATGCTGATGCATGGTGGTATTTCATTACTCCATTCGGCATGATATTTTGTAATAATTCTCCTATATACTCCTATATTTCTTTGAAAAATTTCCTATATTTCTCCTATATTTTCATGAAAAACCGATATTTTCTCTATATTTTTTACTGAGGGCACTCTGACCCTAAAATGGGTAACCATATGTTCGCACATATTTAAAATTCAACATGTTATTACTCTACCACCAGGTGACATTGTTGAACTTCATGATCACCCCTGAAGGGTTGGAGGATCAGTTACTGGGTATTGTTGTGGCCAGGGAGAGGCCTGAACTGGAGGAGGAGAAGAACGCCCTGATTGTACAGAGTGCTGAAAACAAGAGGTAAGAGTGATCTCCCCTGCTGTATGCCACTGATGAGCTGATCATTTGGGATCTTTTTCTGACAGACATGAATTCTTTTAGTCCATGAGCAAGTCTTGAATTGTGCCTATAAACGAAATTCCATTTCAAATTTATGAGGGCAACTTGATTTTTGTCCTGATAGTACTTTACGCGTATTCACGCTTCACAAAACGAAGTTCCCATATTTTCTCGGGTAATGTAATGTTAACCAGTGCTTAGCTGGTATCTCAATCCACTTTTTCCTGACAACCAAGTGTCTCACTCTTCCCTGTTCAATGACAGTAGGGTGTCTTATTCCAAAACCACGTATACGTCTCAAACACATGTCTCTGAGAAGACCAATGGCATTTCCATTTTACAAGAATTGCCTCTTCTCTTTTAATGTGCAAGCAAAAATGTGTGAACTTATGTGAAGACAGAATACATGTTTTGAATATACTGGAATTGTCTCCATAAAGTTGTAAGAATTGGCCCATGGGCTATTTCTGCAATTCATGTTTGCTCTAACTGATGTGTGCACCATAACTAACTCTAATCATATACCATATGTACTATAAGTCATTATCTTAACCGTAATTCGTTATTTCTGTGTTCGTTAACAGACAGTTGAAGGAGATTGAGGACAAGATCCTCGAGGTGCTGTCATCATCAGAAGGGAATATTCTTGAGGATGAGACAGCCATCAAAGTCCTGTCCAGTTCCAAGGCCTTAGCCAATGAAATCTCTGAGAAACAGGTTAGTACTGGACAAGTCATCAGTCATGATTTGCTAACTGCTTTCTTTTCAGGGTTGCATAAATTCTGATTCTAATATGAAATAACTATGATAAGATAGCAGCCCATGTACTACATGTGCTAGGCTAATTTACTAATGCTTGAACCGCTTTTGTGTTAAAAACAGAGATGCTCAGTGAAATTTGATTGAAGGGCAAGACTGATTTAAATTGAAATTCTGCATCAATTGCTACCTCAACTCTCTTTGTGTCGGTGACTGAATTCTGAAAATGATCAATTCACTATATAATATCACCATGTTGATTGGCTGTGTGACATATCCTGTTAAGCTGTTCTTGGACCGAGGTCTGTTATAGAAAAGAAAGTACATGGGGCAACTTTATCTGACCCTAACCATGCACCCATCTACTATTTATCCTATCTGTCTGGTATTCAATGAAACAATTATGTAATAACAGAGCAACGAATTGCTCCCCTGTACTTTTTGCTGGAATATCCTAGCGTAATATATTAGAGTTGTCTTTTTACTATTTATGGACTGTGTGATATCATAGTTATCATATGACTGTTATTTATCTGTGTAGGCCATAGCTGAGGAGACGGAGCAGAAGATAGACACGGCCCGTATGGGTTACACACCTATCGCTATCCACAGTACCATTCTGTTCTTCTCTATCGCTGACCTGGCTAATATTGAGCCTATGTACCAGTACTCCCTCACCTGGTTCATTAACCTGTTCATCCTGTCGATCGAGAACGCCGAGAAGTCAGACGATCTGAAGAAACGTCTGGAGAATCTCCACAACCACTTCACCTACTCACTCTACTGTAACATCTGTAGATCCCTGTTTGAGAAAGATAAGGTATGGTTACAACCCTAAACTATAAATATTGTATGGTAAAATATTCAATTTTTCAATCTCTCTAAATCTAAATGTTTAAAGATTTCACTCCCAGATACTCAGTATAGTGACAATTGCGCTGTTGAAAATCTGGGATCTTTTACATATCACTGACGATTTCTCAATTTGAACTTTTTTTTCCTCAGATTTTTTTTATTACCCCCCCCAGATTTGGAGTAGTTTTTTTAAGATTTTGAGTAGTTTTTCCCAGATTTTGAGTAGTTTTCCCCAGATTTTGAGTATTTTCCCCCTATAATTTAACTAACATTCCTTTATCTCTCGGTTACAGCTGCTGTTCTCCTTCCTGCTATGTGCAAATATTCTGAAGCATAACAAGGAGGTGGACGAGGAGGAATGGCGTTTCCTCCTTACGGGCGGCATCGGCCTCGACAACCCCCACAGTAACCCCACCACATGGCTTCCATCCAAGGCCTGGGACGAGATCTGCCGTCTCGACGAGTATGACCGCTTTAAGGGCATCCGTAAAACCTTTATCACCTACAAGGAGCCTTGGAAGGTCATCTACGATAGCACTGTAAGTTTTATGTACCTCTCGGCAAAAGATAATGAATCCATGGGTGTGAAACCTCCTCAAGTACGCAAAATTCTGCAGAGAGGAATATTATGAAATTACTGTGAAATTTATGATTTCAGAGATTGATTTTACCTTTGTTTTGTTTGTTAAGCCAATCCATGATTGAATTTTAAACTATGTATTAGAGTATGTGTTTGTCAGCTGTCTTTCATGGTTCGTACGGGTCCTGGATTCTCTTGAATTCTTAGAGAATAAATTCCAGGACCTGGAAATCCTTGAATTCTAACAATATTTTTAAAGAGTCCTGGAAAAGTCCTTTAATTTTATTGTCCTCTCTCTCCCTCTCCAAAATATCTGCCACAATAAATTACTGGAATTACTGATAGTTGAAATACATATTCATTTCATTATACCCATTGTTGAATTTGCTGAATGAAAGTTGGTAAAAGGTGTTAAAAACTGTCCAGGAAAATTCAGTTAAAGGTCTGGAAAAGGCTTGTATGGGCCTGGAAAAGTCCTGGAATTTTGTCTTTCACAAAGGGTAGGAAGTTGCTATTGGGGGAACATGTGCACTAGTCATAGTGACGTCACGGAAAGTGGGTTGCATGTTCAAGTTGGCTGGCTAGTTTGGTGGGAGTGCTCATTATGGAAAAAAGTTTGTCAGATTTTGTTTCCACCCATCTGAATACGTAGTATTCTTGGGGAATGATAAACATGTTAAATAAAAGAATTGGGAGTGTTTTTCATCCAGATGCGGAAGTATGCAGAATAAGTCAATTGGGAATGCAACAAAATGTTACAGAAAAAAGTCTGCGATCTCCCGCAGGGAATTCAGAGATTTAACTTCAGATTCATCTGCCTGTCTTTTGAAACCAGCTACTTTCAATTTTCGGTCGATACTTGGTGTAAGTATGCATTGTTCAAGCCTGGGTCTAGACGCATTGTTGTCCTCAGGTTTGCTTATTGTATGCATTGTCCTGTGATCCTTACATAGAGTATGGACCCAATTTTCCCCAATTTTAACAGAATAATTACCCTTGAAAAAATAAGAAGGAAACCTTAGGAAAAGGAAGGTAAACTGTGGAAAAGTAGGACTTTGGGACAAACAGTTTTGTTTCACTCACTGATTAACTTCTGAGGAGGAATAAAAAGCTTGCCATGAACATGGTGGTGTGTGCTGCAGAATAGTCTCCCTTGATTGCAACTGTTCTATAAGTTGTCCCCCTTAATTGTGATTAGGTTTGTGGAGATTTAAAGGTTCTTTTCCTTGATTGTGACCAGTGATATGTAAGATGTATAAATTGTTTCTCTTCATGGTCTCAATATTTATGATAATTTCTCACTCGATTCCGATGGGTTTTGATCGTGATAAATTAACCCCCTTGTGTTTGCAGGAGCCAAACCGTGAGAAGTACCCTGGCGAGTGGGACGAGAGACTTGGGCTTTTCCAGAGAATGCTGGTCCTCCGTTGTCTACGACCAGATAAGGTACTAACACAGCCTGAAGTTATGACAAGAAACACACATGCTAATATTGAATGAAATTTTCTTCACTTGAAGGGACTTGTGTGCACAGATATTAAGCTCCGGATACAAGCTGTATTGCTTGGACAATATACTAATAGGCACTAGTTACAAAACAAGCACTAGAGACAATACATGCAGTGAAGACAATACAAGCAGTGGAGACAACAAAATCTCTGAATACAAGATAAAACACTAGACATGATACAAGTATTAGAGACAGTACAATACATTAGAGACAATATACTAAAAAACAATAGGCAGAGACCATACAAAACACCGGAGAAACAAAACGAGCACTGGAGACAAAATAATACAAACAGTAGAGATGTGCAATGCAAAGTAGGTGAGACCATACGAGAGACTATGTAGAGTGAGAGTGAGTGAGTGAATGTGATTTATCATCGTTTTCAACACTATTTCAGTCATATCACAACATTTGGTTCCTATTCCTTTAAACACCTGAAAACCACATGGGTGGGGTACGATTCCTTTTCACACCCAGTAAACCCATGGGTGCCCCATATAGTCATCTCTTACGACAAGCTCTCTGAGGGGCCTATTCTTACCATGACCTGGAGTTTGCACAATGACACCCCAGGTCATTCCCCGGGAGCCTGTATCTGGCAATGACCCCGGGAGCCTGTATCTGGCAGTACAGGGTATTGTAGTGGAGAGTTGGTCATGTTGAATCCATTCTGAAAGATGTGATAACAAGTCTGCTTAGTCTAATCTTAGGCTCCAGTATGATGTGTTGGAAGCAATACAAAGAGTAGCCTGAGGACATAGAGAACAATGATGTGGAGCCAACTGACGAGAGTGGAAACAAAGCGAACTGAATAGATATTGGTATTATTTTTCTTTCACAGGTGGTACCGGCGATCCAGGAGTTTGTTATCGAGAAGATCGGTAAGAAGTTTGTGGAGCCACCCCCGTTTGATCTGCCCAAGTCGTTTGCTGACAGTAACTGCTGTTCACCGCTGCTGTTCGTCCTCTCACCAGGGGCTGACCCTATGGCTGCTCTCCTCAAGTTTGCCGATGATCAGGTCAGTCTATCTCTTGTCATCTTATGCTTTTATATTGATATACATATATCTGGGTTTTGTCTGTCTGTCTTTGGGTGGATTGCTCTGAACTGACAAGTATATTGGTACCAAACTTGGCATGCTTAGTTTTGTTAGGAATGTTGATACAGGCTGTTCAATTTGTCTAATTATGTCTCCCCCAACTATGTTGGGGGGAGACATCTAGTGTTTGTGCTGTCTGTCTGTCTGGATGGATGGATGTCTGTCCGTCCCCTTGCCTTGTCTGCAAGATATCTTGAGAACTACTGGATGGAATTTCACCAAACTTGGATGGAAGCTTCATTGGGATAGCCCCCTCATTTGATTAGATTTTGGTGTGTGTGCATGCATTCATCCATGTCCAGTGTCCGTCCGTCCGTCCAACTACTTGTACATGTATATACAGGCCTTGTCTGCAAGATATCTTAAGAACTACTGGATGGAATTTCACCAAACTTGGATGAAAGCTTCAGTGGGATAGCCCCCTCATTTGATTAGGTTTTGATGTGTTTGCGTGCATTCATCCGTGTCCAGTGTCCGTCCATCTACTTGTACATGTATATACAGGCCTTGTCGGCAAGATATCTTGAGAACTTCTGGACGGAATTTCACCAAACTTGGATGAACGGTGTCCGTCCGTCTGTCCATGTACTTGTATATGTATATACAGGCCCTTTCTGCAAGATATCTGAAGAACTACTGAACAGAATTTCACCAAACTTGGATGGAAGGTTCATTGGGATAGCCCCCTCATTTGATTAGGTTTGGGTGTGTGTGCATTTATCCATGTCCATCGTCCGTCCATCCATCTAATTGTTCATGTCTGTACATACCTTGTCTGCAAGATATCTGGAGAACTACTCGACGGAATTCCACCGAACTTGGATGGAAGCTTCATTGAAATGGCCTTATGATCTAATTAGGTTTGGGTGTGAGCTAGTGCTTGCGTGGGTCCATGCAAAATGTGCTTATCTGTCTGTCCAATTTTTGTTCACTACTTATCTTGGAAACTACTGAAGGCAGATGCATGAAACTTCTATACGGTACAGCATGTGAACTATAGGTGTGGCTCTTGTATGTTTTGCATCTTTCCTATAAGGTGATCAGTTTCGAAATAGTTGATGCTTCACAATTACATGTATTTCACAATTGGTTGGACGCTGTAGATGTCGACAATCCACTCATTGCTATATAAATCCCGACTCCTCGCTGGGTTACTGCAACAATAAAAATCGCCTCTTTGTAATTAATATTTTTAGATGCGCAGCTTTGTTTAGGATACTTATTGCTACATTCATTTTATAGCACTTTCCCTTAAATTATGTGCCCACTCAAGGCAAGATGGAAGGTTGGGGGGGACGTATATTTTTGCTTAAAAAAACAACCAGCATAGGCTTCATGCCGGAGCGGCAACTCAAGGGTCAAAGCGGAACCTCTAGTTATTGTCTGCACCAAATAATCTATTCTGTACATTTTCACCGAAATTTATGAGTAAATGTTCATACATCATTGAAATTTCACAGTTTATGAAATGAATTAAGAGTAATTTTACTATAAAGTATCAGAAAACCCTTCTAGTAAAGTTCAATAAACCGTGAAACAAAAATTGGGTGGGCGTATTTATTGACGTTGACAAACCAGCATTTTTATTATTTTTTTAAATAATAATCGGTACCGATGAATTGGTAGACCGTCATTGTGGCCCCAAATAACATGACAGATATTGTTGATTTTTACCCCTCGGCCAAAATTTGGCCGAAGGGTATTGTCGTCATGTACGTCTGTCCGTCTGTCCGTCACACCTTTCTCGTTACCAAGATATCTTCAGAACGACTTACCCTAGGCACACCAAACTTGCAGTGCACATCCGTATGCTTGTGACCCAGAACCCTATTGAATCTGGACCTGATTGGTTAGAAACTTTGGCGGCCATCTTTAATTTATGCGAAACCATCACAGCTTTCTTGTTACCAAGATATCTTTAGAACGACTTACCCTAGGCACCCCAAACTTGCACTGCACATCCATATGCTCATGACCCAGAACCCTATTGAATCTGGACCTGATTGGTTGGAAACTTTGGCGGCCATATTTAATTTATGCGAAATCATTAATCTTGTGTATCTTAGGTACCATTTCTCTGTTCAGTGTGAAACTTGGTATAGATCATCGATGCATCAAGAAACTTCAAAGGAATGACCAAACCAGTTTCCCTGATTCGGTGAAAACCTTGGCGGCCATCTTTAATTTATGCAAAATCTTCAATGATATATATCTCTGATACCATTCAAGTGTTCTATACGAAACTTAGTATACAGCATCGATGTATCAAGAGATCTGCAATGTATAGCCACATCAGTTCCTCTGAGTGGCGGGAAGGATGGGCAGCCATCTTTAATTTATGCAAAATCATTAATGATCTCTATCTCTGATACTGTTCGAGTGCTCGATGTAAAATTTGGTATATATCATCGAAGCATCAATAGACTTACGATAAATGACAGTTCTGGCGTTTCTGATTGGGCGGAACCTTGGCGGCCATCTTTAATTTATGCAAAATCTTCAATGATATATATCTTTGATACCATTTCAGTGTTCTATATGAAACTTGGTATCCAGCATCGATGTATCAAGAGACTTGCAATGAATAACCACATCGGTTCCTCTGAGTGGCGGGAAGGATGGGCGGCCATCTTTAATTTATGCGAAATCATTAATGATCTATATCTCTGATACGGTTCAAGTGCTCAATGTAAAATTTGGTATACATCATCGATGTATCAATAGACAGTTCTGGTTTTTACCCCTCGGCCAAAATTTGGCCGAAGGGTATTGTCGTCGTCATGTCCGTCTGTCCGTCTGTCCGTCTCTCCGTCACACCTTTCTCGTTACCAACATATCTTCAGAACGACTTACCCTAGGCACACCAAACTTGCAGTGCACATCCGTATGCTTGTGACCCAGAACCCTATTGAATCTGGACCTGATTGGTTAGAAACTTTGGCGGCCATCTTTAATTTATGCGAAACCATCACAGCTTTCTTGTTACCAAGATATCTTTAGAACGACTTACCCTAGGCACCCCAAACTTGCACTGCACATCCATATGCTCATGACCCAGAACCCTATTGAATCTGGACCTGATTGGTTCAAAACTTTGGCGGCCATATTTAATTTATGCGAAATCATTAATCTTGTGTATCTTAGGTACCATTTCTCTGTTCAGTGTGAAACTTGGTATAGATCATCGATGCATCAAGAAACTTCAAAGGAATGACCAAACCAGTTTCCCTGATTCGGTGAAAACCTTGGCGGCCATCTTTAATTTATGCAAAATCTTCAATGATATATATCTCTGATACCATTCAAGTGTTCTATACGAAACTTGGTATACAGCATCGATGTATCAAGAGATCTGCAATGTATAGCCACATCAGTTCCTCTGAGTGGCGGGAAGGATGGGCGGCCATCTTTAATTTATTCAAAGTCATTAATGATCTCTATCTCTGATACTGTCCGAGTGCTCGATGTAAAATTTGGTATATATCATCGAAGCATCAATAGACTTACAATAAATGACAGTTTATGATTGGGCGGAACCTTGGCGGCCATCTTTAATTTATGCAAAATCTTCAATGATATATATCTTTGATACCATTTCAGTGTTCTATATGAAACTTGGTATCCAGCATCGATGTATCAAGAGACTTGCAATGAATGGTTCCTCTGAGTGGCGGGAAGGATGGGCGGCCATCTTTAATTTATGCGAAATCATTAATGATCTATATCTCTGATACGGTTCAAGTGCTCAATGTAAAATTTGGTATACATCATCGATGTATCAATAGACAGTTCTGGTTTTTCTGCTTGGGCGGAAACCTTGGTGGCCATCTTTAATTTATGCAAAATCATTAGGGATCTCTATCTCAGATAATTTTCAAATGTTCGATGTAAAATTTGGTATACATCGTCGATGCATCAACAGACTTATGTAATGAATACCGGTTTCTCTGATTGGACGGAAATGTTTGAGGCCATTTCTAATGGCAAAATTTTTCATAATCTGTATATTTGTTACTTGACTGCTTGGTGTTCCTGAAGTCTTGTTTTAAATTGAATACATTATGAATGGCTGGCGCCCAGAGCCGAGGGGTTTTCAGATGCGCAGCTTCGTATTCTGCTTGGGCGGAAACCTTGGTGGCCATCTTTAATTTATGCAAAATCTTTAATGATGTTTATCTTTGATACCATTTCAGTGTTCTATATGAAACTTGGTATACAGAATCTATGTATCAAGAGACTTGCAATGAATAACCACATCAGTTTCTCTGAGTGGTGGGAAGGATGGGCAGCCATCTTTAATTTATGCGAAATCATTAGGGATCTCTATCTCAGATAATTTTCAAATGTTCGATGTAAAATTTGGTATACATCGTCGATGCATCAACAGACTTATGTAATGAATACCGGTTTCTCTGATTGGACGGAAACGTTTGAGTCCATTTCTAATGGCAAAATTTTTCATAATCTGTATATTTGTTACTTGACTGCTTGGTGTTCCTGAAGTCTTGTTCTAAATTGAATACATTATGAATGGCTTGCGCCCAGAGCCGAGGGGTTTTCAGATGCGCAGCTTCGTATTGTTAATTCTCATGAAGTAAGGGAAGAAGATCTTACTTTATCCCTTCCACAGATAAATCTGCAATACCAAGGTCACTTCTAGCTTAACTGGACTTCTAAAATTATGACTGTCACTTCTCTTCTCATGTGTGATACAAATATGTATATATATATACAAACTACTGAATGAAATAAAATTATTCATTATTTTCTCTTTCTCAATCTCTCTTTGACTGCAGGGTTTTGGTGGTGCCAAATTTGACTCGCTGTCTCTGGGTCAGGGACAAGGCCCTATAGCCATGAAGATGATCGAGAAAGGAGTGAAGGAGGGAACATGGGTCATGTTACAGAACTGTCATCTGGCCACGTCTTGGATGGCAACCCTGGAGAGAGTTTGTGAGGTATGAACACTGCTATGATATCAAGATAAACTTTTAATGTGTTACTATGGAAGCTAATATTCCACCATTTATCTGTTGTCGCTACAATATTTCTCTAAACGTGCTATTAACGTTACTGATTTCCTGACTCAGATATAACTTTGGTTCAACTTGAGTGCATGATTATCAGAGCCTTTACCTGAAAAATAGATACCTTTTCCTTGGAGGAAGATTTGTTTATTGTAGTTAATGTTAGATGAGGTTAATTCAAATTTTTCCATCAGAGGAGGACATTGAGAAAAGCACCTCACCTAGAATGGTAATCTCTCTCAATGAAACTTCCTTGGGTGATCAAATTTATTAGAACACGATCAAATTTATTAGAACAAGAAATTGACAAAATGGTTCAAAATCCATTATTTCTTCGTTATTGCAATGATTTTAGAGGGTGAACCACTGATTGAATTTTGTCTCCCAAAGTGGAGGTGATTGAATTTTTAGTGTGGGATTGAATTATCAGATGGATTGCTGTATTCTATTATCCAGCACAATACATGAACATTCCTCTTCACTGGATTATAGCAATTGTCTGTCACAGAAATGTTGACCTCTTAAAATATATTGAATATATTCTCTTTCATAGGAGTTTAATCCAGAACAGACTCATCCAGATTTCCGCCTGTGGCTGACCAGTTACCCATCGACTACATTCCCAGTGTCCGTCCTTCAGAATGGCGTCAAAATGACCAATGAGCCTCCTAAGGGACTGAGGTTCAACATCCTCAAGTCCTATCTTAGTGACCCGATCTCTGACCCGGAGTTCTTTGGGGGAGTCAAACAACCAGTAAGCTAATAAATTTATCAAAATTACTGGGAACTGCATCCTTACTGAAGAATAAATGAATGGAAACCAAAAATTTGTAAGAAATTATAATATGTCAAGAAACAAGCGTTAAGATGCTCATTCTGGATATTTGCTTCAAATCTGTCTGGGATTAACCCTTTCACTGATCTTTAAATAAGCTAGGTGTATAATTTTGAACAAGGAATGATCAAGGGTTAATGAAACTTTACAGAAACTATGATTGGGTGGTTTTTCTTCCAATTTTCTTCACAACCCAATGAAAATGCTCGATTTCCAGTTGAAAATTTGAATCAACCAATCAAGTGTGATATCCCATGATGCATTGTTCTATAAAACTCCATTGTCAAAAACAGTCCGCACATTAGTTTGCTGTTTCTGCAGTCTATTTTCACAATATCCGGTATTGCAGCAAGGTTTTTCTGCAAACTTTATTAATAGTAATGTATGAAATAGTTTAGGAATTTCATACCCAACACATTTATTAATAATTGATACTGATGTTCTGCTCTTTAAATTCCTAAATTGATCAACATTTTCTGATGAATGTTTTCCAGGGCCCGTTCAAAAAGATGTTGTTCGGCCTGTGTTTCTTCCACGGCATCATACAGGAAAGAAGAAAGTTCGGTCCGCTTGGTTGGAACATCCCGTACGAGTTTAATGACACTGATCTCCGTATCAGTGTACGACAGCTGGCCATGTTCCTCAATCAGTATGATGTAAGTAGAATGAACCCATGCGCAAAGATCATATTGGGAAACATTCTAAGAATCTTGTCTCCATCATACTTAATTTTGGTTTGAGATGCTACTCTAATTTCTGCTTCAGAATGCAGCCAGATTTCAATTTCATATATAGTGATCTGGTTTCATTTAGAAGGATGGTGACTTGATGGTGTCCTAATTCTAAGAGGTGGCAATTCTATAATCTCAGTTCAAAAAACACTTCTAAGTTTTGAGCAGATTTCTTAATCAAAAGGCAGTGACCTGGTGGTGACTTTAAATTTGAAATTGTAGGAGGTCATAATATATACGTAATTGTTCAAGATAATTGAGGGTAATATACCTTACAAATGATCTTAACATGGGTCTGATTTTCACTTTCACTTTCGTTTTCAGGATGTACAATACGCCGCACTGGCTTACCTGACTGGGGAATGTAATTATGGAGGACGAGTCACAGACGACCGTGACAGACGTACCCTCCTAACCATCCTCGATAAGTTCTATACCCCGGACATCGTGGAAAATGCCGACTATAAATTTGATGAAAGTGGTTTCTACTTCTCTCCGCCTGAGGGAGATGTGAGTGTTATACTTGTGTCTTTCTTGTTTTCTGAAACCTGTGAATAATCAGGCTGTCCTTAAAGCCAACCGAAGGCAAATCAAATTTGTTAAATATAAATATGTAGTATTTGTATAACTGAGTTTCTTCACTTGTATTGAAATAATAGCATTCATTCTACTATTACTGGAAGCTGCATTGGGAAATGATGCTTTGCCTAAATAGATGACCTTTCTAATGAATATTCAACCAAAACAGATTCATTGCTGGAGAGTCTCGAACTAAGGACAACAATTCACCACAGATTCGTTAAGCACTGTGAACCATATAATATTTCTGTCCGTTGTTCTTGTAGTACGAAAGTTACCTAGAATACATCAAGAACCTGCCCATGAACCCATCACCCGAGATATTTGGGATGCATGCCAACGCTGACATCACGAAGGACCAGGCAGAAACAACTCTTCTATTTGATAACATTCTTCTCACCCAGGTCTGTATCACTCAACGTTTTTTTCCTTTTCAGCTAGAAAATGTGAAAACACCATGGAATGAAATCGCATAATATAATGGACATGAATTCACTCTAAATTCTTCGTCACAAGGAATTTCATCACCGCACAAAATTGACGAAGTTTGGTCAAGCTTGTTTATACCATTTTGAATAGTCCCAATCTCATCTTAATAGTAGGTAATATTATTTTTTAAATATTACCATGTTATAAATTTGATTGGATAAAAATTGTATCATTGAACTATGCAAAAATGCACCATGCATTGCGCCATGCATTTTTTCTACTCCTAAAATCTGGTAGTACATAGGTATGTTTGATTGACACGTTGGTGTCATCACTGTCACTGTATGGTTTACGCATATGATACATTTATTGGATAATTCAACTATCGATATTCAGTGATTATAAAAAGTTCTCTATGTTTTGTATTATCTCACGCTGGTCACAAAGTTTATTTTGCAATATTTCCTGGAGAGCTTCCACGTAGAACTGTATCGTAGTAGAATTGTGTTGGCACAATATTTAGCTCAAATTTATTGTGTAATATTTTTTTGTTGGAAGATTTATCTGATTCAATTTCACTCAATACGACCATTGTCAGAGAAACAAGTGTAATTATCGCATCAAATGAGAAAAGCCTTTTAATATTCACGTATAATAATTGAAGTTACAAGATTAAGATCATAATTTGATTCCATTTCTTTTCCATTTAATTTCTCCACCAATTGGTTTTGTGTTGCTAAACCACACAATTATCACCAAATATCACTTTGATAAAACCACAACAACGATATCGTCGTGGTAACAGAAACGGGTAAGATCTTGGTGCAGGTTGTGGCTTATAGTATACGCTTAGTATGTGGTAGATGTGCGCTTAGAAAATAATAAATTGTATCCAAGCTGCTTGTAATTGTGTTAGCTTCAGATGCTTGATCATGCTTGCGATATGTTGATACAAATGCTTGAAAATGTATATGTATGCTTTTCTGCTGATTGCACATGCTTCCATACTCCTCTGCTAAAACAACTTGTATATAGACTCTTTTACATTTTCACTATATATATATATATATATATATATATTGTTAAATAGTTCTATTCTGTAGGATTGTCTTGGTAGAACTTTCCATTAACACTAACAGGCCCATGTATTTTCTGTGAATCCTGTTTTTGAGCATCATCCAAATACGTTGACAGTTCTATCATACGTTGACAGTTCTGCACGTAGCCATCAGTGTATATCAGGGTGTGTCCGAAAATGATCGCAGCTGATTGGTCTGTGCAACACCACATCGACGCTATCACAAGCCTTTAAGAAATATACACCTTCAGCAGTGTTGGAAGGAAATTACCCCATGGTGGACTTCCATGTGTCCCCATCACAAAATAGAAAACACATTTTTGCCTTGTGAACTATCGCCGATTTCATTTCTTTCAAACATTCTAGGTGGTTCGTAATATCATTTTTCTTGAGTCTTGAGTCTCGCGCACAGCATCCCACAGTCTTGCCCCTCATGTACTGCTGGCTTGTTTAAATGGGACAGACATGTGTGACATATTGTTTGGGGAAGCTGACATCGGGCAAAATACATTGTGTATCAAGTATATCAGCTAATGGGTAGTTCAATGAAATAAGAAATTCCCTTAGCTCGGTAAGATGGAGTCTGGATAGCACTCAACATAATATAATATAAACACAACATTATTTCTATTTCAATACTATCTAACTGACTTCTATGAAGTAGCAGGAACACAACTGGGCTGGGTGGTGCTTAGTTGGTTCGTCGTGATATAGCTGAAATACTGTTGAAAGCGACGTTAAATTCTATTCACTCATTCACTAACTGACTTTCTAACGAGTCCGTCTACATTCTTTGTCATTGACTTTTTCTGTGACTATTTTTTTCATCAAATATTTCTTCTCAGAAGTTCAATTGAAATAATTATCTGGATGCCATATTCCTTGGTCAGTGTTTCAATGGATTGGATTTTCAATTTAAAATTTGAGGATCTTGATAAACCAAACATCAGAAAATTCCTGGCTGATAATTGTGGTTTGGCAAGCCATGTTCTGATACATCCTGTAAGCGAGTTGTCATCATCAAAACCCAATTTGATTGTTACAAAGAACAGTCTTGGTTGACCGGCCGATTTCTTCTTGGTCATGGTGTTGACATGAGAGAATTTTTACTACAGTAGAAGTGAACTGTCTCTCATGAACTTTTTCATATAATTTAAATCATTACTTCAATCAGTATTTTATTAAAAATGTCAATGACATCAAGTTGTTGAAAGTTTGTGGAGTGTCTCATGCCTGCAGCATGTGTCAAGCGAAGTGACTGGCCACCTGTGTCGCATGCGCTCATTCCACATACGTGTGTGGGATGACATATCCCAGACAATGGGAAATTTGTGTCTCACAGTGTCCATGCAGTAGGTTCATGTCTGGTTGTATCTCATGGTTTCTCATGGTTTTGATCTGATGGCAAAGGAGAGCAAATCTGATAACCATGGAACATCAGTGCCCTTGATCCCATTGAAATACAATATAATATTGCCCGACTTGTGTCAGGTTGTACCTTTAGTCCACTTGGTTCACCATGTCCACACAGACGGTGCATGCCTGGTTGTATCTCATGGTTTTCTGACTTGTCTCAGGTTGTACCTTCAGCAATTGTATCTGCTTCAGGGTGCGAAATAGCTCTTTGCGCAACCTAAATTTCTTTTGGGCAACCAAATTCTGTCAAAATTGCAATGCATTTGGATGTGTTGGTTGCTCGTGCTTGCCGAAGGGCAACTAGAATTTGTTTGTCTATTTCATACCCTGTGCTTGTTTCACCATGTCCACACAGATGGTGCGTGTTTGGTTGTATTTCATGGTTTTCTGACTTGTGCCAGGTTGTACCTTGTGAAGTTTAATCCAGTTGTCCCACCATTTCCATGCCATGTGCCTCCTCATTTTCTCTGACACATTTCATAATGGATCAAATCTTGTCCATATATTTCTGTGTAAATGGCTGGCCTGCTATCTATAGTAATATCTGAACCTGTTACTACAGGACTTGTATATAAGGGCTGTTCCATTTAAAAAGGTATGGAAGGGGAGGAAGGCAATCAATATATTATTCTATGGGTCATAGGAGGAAATTCCCTTCAATCCATGTTACAACATTGGGAAGGCCAATAAAATTTCTATGGGTGGTGGGGTATAATTCAAAGCTGCCTTCCGCCCCTCCCATACCTTTTTAAAATGGAACAGCCCTAAGCCAGGTCAGAATTCCAGCTCAGGCTATACCACCGTGACAGTTTCTGCTGGCTGAAGGGGTGAAACAGCATGTGCTGCTGTACATACCTAAATTTCAAATCACATGCTTGTTGATTGTATCGAATGAATCCCTAACGAAATGGCATGAGGAGATATACTAGGTTTTTGTTGCACAGATTTCTTCTGTGCAAAATATTAGCTTCATAGCAGAGTTGAGAGAAACAGTGGGTTTGATACCATTGAGCCAGCAGAACTGTCATGGCAGATCATGCAGTCTCAGCTGGAACTCTGACCTGGCTTATTGTATCATGTATGCACCTCTAATACTATTACTCGGGATACCATGAATGATAGACATCTAAGCTGTGATGAAAAACTAATTCCTCTACCATCAGCCTGATCGAGAGAAGCATGTTCAATTTTGTGCTTCTCTCTATACAACCTCAGTAGTCTTTTCTTTTTTTCCTGTCTTCTTAAACTATTAACTAGACCCTTTTCTCTACTGTATTTGTCAGCATGGGCCATTCATCATTATGGTAGATTATATTTGAATGCAGACGAAAGGAGAACATACCAGTGGCAGCTTACAATAAAATTGAGGAGTTTTAAATGTGTTGACAAATTCATAGCAGAACAATAGGTTATAATAATCAGTGACATCAACTTTCAGTGTATCATAGTTTATATTATATTATGGATTTTGTGGAAGTGAAGTAATCTTACTCTGCTGTCTCTGAGATATCCAATTTAATTGCTTAAATTTCTCAATTATTGTTGAAATTTTTACTGCATCTGAATATTATCATGATCATACATATTTTTTTTTTATATGAAACTTACATCATGCACACAAGTTTAATTGTTGTCACATCACGTGATGTTTCTGGAACCAGAAATTAGGAACATTGGTTGATACCAGCTTAATGGAGGAATATAACACCAGCTTGTATTACTTACTGACACAATCATCTTTTATCTTCTTTCCTCCAGGCGAAAGCAAAATCAGGGGGAGGTAAATCCACTGATGATGTTGTGGATGAAGTGGCGGCAGACATCTTGTCCAAACTACCCAATAACTTTGATAACGATGCAGTGATGAGGAAGTACCCGACATCATACAAACAGAGCATGAACACCGTACTCCTACAGGAGATGGTCCGCTTCAACAGACTCCTCATCATCATACGTAGCAGTCTCATCAACATCCGCAAAGCCATCAAGGTCAGCATCAAGTTTGGTCAAAATCCTCCAAATTTTTTCAACATTTGGTTAATGTGGTTCACAGTACATCATTACAGCCCCATTATATGTTATCTGGTTAAGTGAAGATGCTCCTTTCAAAATTGACTTTTGCAACCTCTCTAATACAGAAACAAACGATTAGTAAGTGCTGAGTGAAATACCCCAAGGTTATAGTAACCTTGCCATATTTCGGAGCAATCCTCTCAGAATTTCAACTCTATAAGAATGGATGCACAGACAGATGAATGGAGTCCAATTGATGATTTATATATATATGAGTGAGATATAGAATTCCAAACAATACCCAACATCTTTCAATTCCCTGAACAAAGCTAAATATTTTACAAAGCTAAAATGGTTGGCTTTGTCTATGTTTGGTTACTGAGATAAGAGGACTTCATTTCAGGCACATATAGTAATCCCCTCTAATAATTCAGCCTCCATCTATCATATCCAATCATACCCAATTTTGGGGACAAAATTCAATCCACTATTCTATTAAATTTGACCACCCTTCAAAAGCATTGAAATATTGAAGAAATAATGGATTTTATACTTTGAATTTTTGAACCATTTTGCCAACTTCCTGTTCTAATAGATTTGATCACCCATGATTTTATGGTAGAAAATTTCACTTCCTGTGATCGAATTATGAGAGGGATTACCGTAAACTCTATAGCAAACTCTACTTGGTGTACTATCCTCATGGTCATTTATCTATGTTTATTACCTAGGGTCTGGTGGTTATGTCGGGTGACCTGGAAGAGGTTGTACTAAGTATCCTCAAAGGTAAAATCCCTGCAATGTGGATGTCCAGATCGTATCCCTCCCTCAAACCTCTCGGTAGCTACGTCAACGACTTCCTCGCCAGACTCCAATTCCTTCAGGTAAGTTATAACTTTTTTCTCTCCTCTAAAAACATGTTTATAATTTTCGTCAAAGTTTCCACTTGTTTTCAGATTTTCGAATGAAATGCTAGGTGTGGATGAACTTGGTTGAAATCAGTCTCTCTCGTGTTTGTAACAAGTATTTTCAGTTTCCAGGTGAAGGATCAAAAGTAGGGATGGAGAGCACGAATGAAGTCTCCTGAGAAGTTTTTTTTTTTACACGAGAGAGAACTGAACCATTTAGTGCAGTATCCTTCCATACTGTAACTTTTGTGCATATGGATTATCTCCCTCCAATTGCGATCACCTAGATTACCTCCCTTTAATTGTGATCACACGGTTTGCATTGATTTCACTTCAGGGCTGTACAGTGACCAACCGGAAAATATTGTCACCATATTTCATACACCCAGCTTATTATAATGCAGATATTAGTTACTGGGGTCAATGTCCTTCATACATGCACTCATGTAAGGCTTTATCCTCAAATTTTAGAATTCCATGTGACCTGGGTTATTCAAGTTGACAGTGATATTTTGGATGGTTGCTATTTTGAAAACTTTGTGCGGTTACATGCACAGCGTTCATCCATAGGGACAATTTTACAATGTTGTAAAAGGAAGTTGAAACTCATCAGTGTTTAAAATTTAAACCATCTAGACCATTTTTTCCTGTCAAAAAATCAACTTTAAAAAGATATCAACTATTTTTCTCCTCAAAGTTAGGTGGGGAATTGAATTCCATGAGCGCATGAATGCACCAAATGTGTGTAAAATACCTCTCATTTAGCAAGAAGATACTCTTATTTCTAAGCATTCATTTTGGCAATTTGCACTACGATACTTAAAGGCACAAGGAATTGGGAACAAGGGTGCCTCTGCCCTCCATGCATTGTCAATGACACTTGCTGTTTTGTTTGGCACCATGAGGTCAGGGTACCTGAAATATATCCTCAGATTTTTTGCGATAACAATTATTTTAACTACATATGCCAATGAAATAAACAATATGTGAATTTTTAGTTAATGACTAATCTGATCACTTGTAACTGCAGTTGAAAAAAATAATGCCATACGATTCTAAAGTGTCCAACGTGTTTATTCTCTTGATCTTTCAATGCGCTGAAAGCACAGATGGAAGCACCGATAAACATGAAAAATATGTCAATGATCAGTTCTGAGTAGCAGATGTCTGATTCCTTGGAAATTACATGAGAATAACCTGTAAAGAACGTACAAACTAACCCTGTGACCCATACGCATTATCTTTAAACAATAAGAGTTGATGTTTTCTAACACACAGGACTGGTACGACAACGGCCCACCGCCCGTGTTCTGGATTTCCGGTTTCTACTTCACCCAAGCTTTCTTGACTGGTGCTCAACAGAACTATGCCAGGAAGTACACTATTCCCATTGACTTGCTCGGCTTTGACTATGAAGTCCTTGATGACAAAGATTACGACACGCCTCCTGAGGATGGTATGTTCTTCTTGTCCTGTGTATGACTCTCAGTGAGGTCATAAAATGCTCCAGTATTGACGGTGACTTATGCAAACGAATTTTAATTTATAAAAAAAAAAAATGCATGTTGAGATTTTATGCATACTTTACATGTGTAAAAAATGATTCATGATTATATGTCCCCTCGATTCTGCAGTGGTGCACTGTGATTGGTGACGTCATTGATGCACTGCATGGTTACCCTGTTATAATGACTGTCTCAGTGGAATGCTATCGGTGACCTAAGGAACATATCAGTGGCCATTGTAAATTAACTGTTCTACATGCACTTTTGCCAAATGTGGCATGAAATAGGAGACTTTGGGCAAAATCGAGAAGACAAAGTTGAACCAACCCAGATCAGATGAATTATTATTCTGAAACTATTTTGAGCTTCAGTACTTTGGTCCACATTTCCAAGTTCAAAAAAGCTTTTGTCATGCTGAAAACATGGGAAAATTGTCCATAATTTATTCAGTTTTCAACACGGGGTCCTCGATGGCCAAGTGGTCTAAGGCGTTTCGCTGGTGATCGCTAGCCTCAAAAGACTGAACCGGCATGAGTTTGAGCCCAGCTGGTGCTTGTGTGAAAGTTTGTCAGTTACTTACGGACGGGTGGTGGTTCTCTCCGCATACTCAAGACTTCTTCCACCATCCAAACTGACTGTCACCATATGTGTGAAACAACCTTGGGTGTGACATTTAACCAAATCCCCCCCCCCCCGCTCACTCGTCAACACCAATGACTCCCAGATTTTTTCTATTTTGTGCAACCAAATAATTCTTGGTCACGTTCCATTTCTATTTTGCAGGTATTTATGTGAAGGGTCTATTTATGGAAGGCGCTCGCTGGGACAGGAAAACCAAAAAGATTGGAGAGTCTCTACCTAAAGTTCTCTTCGATGTCATGCCCACGGTAAGTGGAACTTTTGCCACCTTCACATCATCAGGTCTGGTTCTTATGAACAGTGGCATCAGTTGTCATATTTTCTACAAACACATTGTAAAAGCCTGAATAATGTCATGTTTATTATTGAGTTCTATCCCCTCCTTAAAAAGGAATAGACGTCTTCTGTTTTGTGGATTTCCTGATTATTGTGTATTAAATGTGGAAACTTTTGCATGTGAAGAGAGAATATCTGTGGACTACTTTTGGACTACAAATGTATCTGCCCTCACAAATTTGCAAGAAAACTTCATAGTAGAGGCATATAATTCAGAACTTGACCATCGCCTTCATGCCAGTCTGACCATAACATTTGTCTAAGTGTCCATCTCTTTCATTCTCAACCAATTGTTCCGGGTTCAAGAACCAAATTTCCTTGATTGTTTTTGTCTTGAAGAACTACATGTCAGTTTGAACTATTATAATTGTGTATATATCAACTTCTCAACCTTTTTCTTCAGATCTGGATGAAACCGATGAAGCGTGATGAGATTCCAGACCGCCCGAGTTATGTTGCTCCGGTGTACAAAACAAGTGAGAGACGGGGTACGCTGTCTACCACCGGCCACTCTACCAACTTTGTGATCGCCATGGTGATACCGTCAGCCCACAAACAACAGCACTGGATTGGCCGGGGCGTGGCTTTACTCTGTCAGCTGGACAATTAGAGATTCGTCATACAAAGGGGGATAATTCTCACAGAATTTGCCCCTTCTGCTGAAAAAACAATTCACTTGCGAAAAACGAATTTGAAGGTAGTCGGAGAAGATCTACAAGTACAAAAGGAAAGAAAACATTTGGTGAAATAGGATTTAATGAAATCATTTGTGATATTTATGAATATAACTTAGAATATATGATGTACATTTATAGTGTATATTATCCCTGTATATTACTATTATTATTATTAATAATATTACATGTAACTAGTGTCCTGAATAATTTGGAGAGTTAACGAGTGCTAATGTATATAGTGCCTTTGATGAGTGAACTTCAGCTATGAAAATTTCACAAAAGTTATTTATTGGTATTATTGTCTAACTCCACCACACTAATGTTTGATTGGACAGCATAGTTCAGAAAATGTTTCAACATTAATTTGAGGTCAATTTTGTCCATCTTTGTTGCTGCTAGAATGATATCAAAGTAGGTGATATATACATATTTCCCTGGCTCTGCCAATCCAGTTTATTTCAATATTAAACTCCATGTAAGAATGCGTGTTTGTTGTACAGAATAACTATACACAAATGACTGAGGCGATCTGAGGGTTTTGATAAAGTTTCTGCTCAGTGTTGCTGATGTCCGATCACATGCATTTTGAAATATTCAGTCATTCTTTTGATACATGCATCTGTTGAATTTACCTGAAAGTCTTATTGGGTGGAATTACATGAAATATTAACCTGCCAGACATACACAGCAATAGAATAACAGAATAACGATCTAGGGAGATTGGATTTTGTCAGGTGTCAAATGAGCTGATAATATATAGCTGCTGTTTGCAGTGGGGATTTCCTAGGATTCTTCCCCATTCTATAAAGTCCTACTATCTGTGATATTTTACATATTTCAGGTTGTGATATTTAAACTGTACATATTCTGTAATAAGTAGCCTATTTTATCGACTGTATATCTTTGTAAATATGTAATTTGTGAAATGATGTATTCTAAATGTTGATGTAAATGTGAAGATTTATGACCGCGAGAATAACTGGACTAAAGTGTTGTGGGTGCAAACCCTATCTTCATGGCCAGGGCTCGGCAACTCATGCCTGGCTGGTCTTGAAAACCCATTGCACATACAGTAAGACATAATAAAGCCAAAACAATGAAATCGTAAAGTCAGACCTTTTCAGAACAATAATGTGAAATTTTGTTAGGTAAGCATGAAAAGCATTGTAATCTGTCTGGAATGGCTGTTCTCATAAGATTGCAGGTATGGAGTGAAAAAAGTTAGAAAGCATATATCTTGTACATGTATTTGCATTTTGTTTTGAATTTGATAAACGAAATTAATTAGTTATGTTTCGAATTACCCCAATATCATCTGAGCGCCAAGATCAACATTTTTTTTATTCTCTTCAGCGACAAAATGTTTATTTCTGACCCACCGATTTAAATCAGTTTCTGTGGAGGAGTGACCAGACAATATGATCAGCAGCTTCCAGGGCGTAATAGACACACAAGAGGTCTGGGCATTGATGGCCAGACTTGTATGAATGCTGTGATCTCCACCGGGATATTCAGTTACACTAGCCAGATTTGTTTGCTATCTTTACCAGATGAAGTATTTTACATGTTAAATACTGTGTGCTGTTCTAAGTTTACATGTAGCTATTTACCCATATCTATACTGTATTCATGTATTGTGATAGTATTATCATTCCGTCCATTGAGTTTACAATATACCGGAGGTTTTTTTGTGTTTTTTTTGTACATAGTTCAGTTTTCTTTTCCAAACCCAGTGTTAGCTTTACCAATTGGGCCTGTACAGTTATGTATTTTGCTACAAATAAATCATAAACAGACCAAATCTGGTGTTGCTGCAATTTACTGTCCTTTGCTAAGGCAATTTACTGTCGTTTGCTAAGAGACATTGAGTTTATTTTTTTCCTTTGATCAGGTAAGTAAGCTTATATAAAAATCCCTGGCAATTGTCCTGAAACCTGATGACGTAGGCCTCTACATCCATGACAATAAAATACCACTTCCATCCCTTGATTCATACGCTGATAAACAGCTTGTATCACTCTCCTTGGAGAGTGGGGACGTCAGTGATACAAGCTGAATAGTATGAGCGTAGGAAGCCAGAGATGAAGTCGATGCAAGAGGATGATCGAGGGGAAGTCACTTCGACAGGAAAGGTCCGATGGATAACTCTGCATGGAATGTCCGATATCGCAACGTCTCTTCCTTTCTTACAAGTCTTGTCTTCCGAAAGCTTAACTATTTGCATGCAAAATTAATGTTGACGGAATTGAAAGCACTAAGACATAACGAACATTTATCTAACCTATAGATTATGAATTATATCCTTCACACATAAAATATTGAGTTATCATAAAATATAGAAGTGAACCTGCTGGTTGATCGTTCAGACGTGTAGCCTATGGATAGTTAGCTATATTATTTGGATAATGGATAGTACGCATATCCCGAAGGTCAGATAAGTTTCCTTTCGTTCAGTTGTACGTTAAAGGGGAAATCTGTTTAGAATTTCACGCAATTAGCAATTGTGTTTAGCATATCGGCAACATAGTAGGGTGTCTTGCATTTTCTGGGTCATTGTCTGGGTTTTGTAGATTAATAAGATATAAAAGAGAAAGAAAAAACGGTTATTTTTGTTCTACCGTACGTTGTACAGTATGATATTTCGAATACGTCTAGCACAGGTTGCCAGCTCTTAACAAAAAAATAAATAAATAAAATAAAATGCCATGCTAAGCGTTTTTGTCTGTGCGTCCGGCCGATTTTTATCACACAATCCGTGTCCCATGGTATTAATGGTCACGGTGGATTTCTTTATGTGGGCGTGATTATTACTGACCAGTCTACTCGTCATATTTCCCAAAGGCAGTACAATCGGAAGGATTTTTTGAATACATTCCCCTTTCCTCGTTTGTAATAAACCTGTTATATTGTAGAACAAGAAGGTTAGACAAACTGGAAGGAAATCCGGATCATGGAACAGCTGCCCCAGAAATTTTGCAATCGATTTGCTCAGACTTCATTCTTGTAATAATAATTCCATTTTCGTTTGATGCACTAATTATATTTGCCTGCTATGTTGTATGTAGTTCTGTCGTCATTGTGGTTTTTAGATCTACCCTGATATTTCATAAATATACACTGTATATCAATGTATTCTTTAGACCATGAAAAAAAGAAAAGCCATCTATGTTTGTGCCGCCCTTAATTGGCTTCAAATGTGCTAAAATAATGATTTTAGAATCCCCAAAATAAATAAAATAAAAAACCAAAAGCAATGAAGCACATTGCGAAATATATTGCTTTACAGAGAATAAATGAAGCATGGATAAAAAAAAACCAAGAAGCGAATTAAATGTGGTGATCGAAACATTCGAAATATATGTACAACCCTGATAGACCGAACGAAAGCGAACTGTATAAATAGTGTAATAAATAACGCGGAAACAGAGCATTTAATGCCAACAAGCGCATGCTTGTAGATTTTATAATTTTTTAGCAGCTTTCTCGTCTGTGGGAAAGCATAAATGCAATAAAGGCGATAATAAAGGTAGTTTGTTATTTTTTTTGAACCTGTCGGTACATTAGTTACTTGTGCCATGTGGGCGCTGCACAAACTCGGTTCAGTTTCTTTTATCGGATGAAGCGTTAGGGTTTCAATTTTCTGGTAATTATTATGAGTAAGTGTGCACCAAGGTCTTGGTATTTCCACCATCATCGATTTAGCAATATCGGAGTTATTAATTCGTTCCAATTTCATGGACGGTGATTGTTTTCGTCTGTTTGACAATACATGCATTAGACTACAACCAACCAACCAATTAGTGTCGAAGTTAGAGAAAAGATAACATATAAAAAGTTCATGACTTCTTATGACCAAATGCGACTGGTATTCGGGACTATTTATTATGTGGTATGAAATACGTTGGAAAGTTTCGGAATCATCTAGCTAAATGCCGAAGAAAATGAGCAGCTGTCTTGAATGATTAACAAACGGAGTGCTGGCAATGGCCTATATGCGATAAAACCATGATTTCATGCAGTGGATATTGCAACTTTTTAAAGGGTTTTTTGTTTTTGTTTTTTTGTTTTTGTTTTAGTGTCGTCTCTGTTCCCACTTTTTCCCACTTTTTCTCTGTGGATGGGTATTTATCCCAAATACCACGTTTATTTCATTTCCCGGTTATTTTTATCTGACTTGACGTCTTCAACTTTTTATCGCACAATCTGTGTCCCATGGTATTAATGGTGGGTTTCTTGATGTTGGCGTGATTATTAATGACCAGTTAGTCTATATCATATTCACCAGAGGCAGTAAAATCGACATTCTCCTTTCCTCGTTTGTAATAAACCTGTTATATTTGGTCGGGATTTTACTAATTGTATTGAAAATGGCTAAACTGGAAGGTTAGACAAACTGGGAGGTTAGACAAACTGGAAGGTTAGACAAACTGGAAGGTTAGACAAACTGGAAGGTTAGACAAACTGGGAGGAAATCAGGATCATGGAACAGCTATCTCAGATTTGTTTTCAATCGATTTGCTCAGAATTTATTGTTGTAAAAATAATTCAGTTTCCGTTTGATGCACTAATTATATTTGTCTGCTATATTTTGTATAGTTCTATCGTCAGTGTGGTTTTCAGATCTACCCTGATATATCATAAATATACACTGTATATTAAAGTTGACACTGGGATACTCTCATCAATGCATTCTTTAGACCATTAAAATAGCAAAGGTCATCGATGGCAGAGTAGTCTCCCTTCGGTCAAAAAAGATCTCCCATAATCGCTTCGGTCGATTCAAATGTGCTAAATAACGATTTTAGATTCCCCAAATGAAAAAAAACAGCAGATCAAAGAAGCACAATGTGAAATGCATTACTTTACAGAGCATAAATGAAGTATGGATCAAAAATCTTAAGAAACAAATTAAATGTTGTGATAGAAACATTCGAAATAAATGTACAACCTGATGGACCGAACGACAGAGAACTGTATAAATTGTGTAAATAACGAGACACACTATCCAAATTATGACGAGCGCATGCTTGTTGACTTTATAACTTTTTGGCAGCCTTCTCATATGTGAGAAAGCTTAAATACAACGAAGGATAATTATATATAATACGGTTAATTTTATCTTCAATACATACCACTAAGTTTGCAAAGGCAAAGAGAATGTTGGGGATAGTCAAGGCCATAAGTGCCAGCACCTGTAACCCAAGTATGTGCGCAAGAATTTTGTATGGGGAAGAATAAGTGGAACTTGATAGGCAAACGCTGGCAGTGTTGGATTTGGTGGAACTACAGACAAGGAGGTGAGTAGTAGTGTAAAGGCTATTCAGCGCGTATTTTCCAGGGAAATAACTCTGTTTTGTGGAGGTCACGTGGAGGAGAGGACAAGTGCACTATAGTTCCGGCAGAATGACCAAAAAGCTACCTCCAACACAGGAGAGTTCCAATTGTTGCAGGGAATGTATTCATCCGCGGTAATGCGGTCTGGCGGTGATGCGGTCGCTGGGAAAAGCTTCCGCGGAGAAAAAGTAGTCCCCAGATTTCAAATACGCTGCATGGCCCGATTGGGTCGAGTGAGGTATCAAAGTGGAGCATTCGTGAAGGGGCAACCAGTCATGGGTGGGTGTATGTAAAATTAGGATTTTTTCCCGAAACTATAAAAAGCGGAACACGGACTTTACCCCTAAAATAGGGGAAAACACCTATCAACCCTAGCCAAAAGGGCTAATATCGGGCCCCGGGCTTATCGGGGCCTGCCTATCAAGTCAATGGGGTGGGTGCATGTAAAATTAGGATTTTCCCCCGAAAATATAAAAAGCGGAACACGGACTTTACCCCTAAAATAGGGGAAAACCCCTATTAACCCTAGCCAAAAGGGCTAATATCGGTCCCCGGGCTTATCGGGGCCTGCCTATCAAGTCAATGGGGTGGGTGCATTAAAATTAGGATTTTCCCCCGAAACTATAAAAAGCGGAACACGGACTTTACCCCTAAAATAGGGGAAAACACCAATCAACCCTAGCCAAAAGGGCTAATATGGGTCTCCGGGCTTATCGGGGCCTGCCTATTAAGTCAATGGAGTGGGTGCAACCTGGGAAATTCACACACGTTCATTGTGATATGGGTTGTGGGGTCTCGGTTTTCACGTCTCGTCATTTAGAACACAATGGGAAGGGTCTCGGAGCGCAACGGTGAAATTTTTGGGAAAAGTACCGGGTAAGCCTGTATATAGGCCTATAGGTTGGCTATACGGGGGTATAGGTTCAACCTGGGAAATTCGCACACGTTCATTGTGATATGGGTTGCTTGGATTTGTTTTTCACGTCTCGTCATTTAGAACACGATGGGAAGGGTCTCGGAGCGCAACGGTGAAATTTTGGAAAAGTACCATATAGCCCATATAGTCCCATACTGGCTATATGGTGGTATAGGTTCAACCTGGGAAATTCACATACGTTCATTGTGATATGGGCTGTTTGGATTTGTTTTTCACGTCTCGTCATTTAGAACACGATGGGAAGGGTCCCGGAGCGAAACGGTGAAATTTTTGGAAAAAGTTCACCGAGGCCTGGGTAGGCCCATAGGCTATACTGCATGGCTATGGGGGTATAGGCCCATACGGGGTGGACGTTTGGGGTCTAGGTGAGCCCCTAATGATCCTATGATGTCGTATGAGGTCTTATTTTGAAGCTCTCGTGGAGGAGCATCCGACTGGACTAATGGTTCGTCCGTTTTCAATAGTCGGTGCATGCGCAGTCTGGCCGTAGTATAGAAAGCAGGCATGTTGGTGGGTATGTGGGTGTGTGTTTGGGGTAGAGATGGACCGCTATGGGTCCGAATGGGTCGTGGAAGGTGTCAAAGTGAAGCTTGTGTGGGTTAGAGTCAGAATGGCGTGTTTTTAAGTGCAAGTCGCGTCAATCTGCGCATGCGCAGTTGGTTGTAGTAAGTAAAGTGGCCATTTTGGGGCAGTATAGGAAGGTATTTGGGGTCGAGATGGACCATCCTTGGTTCGAATGCGTCCTGGGAGGTGTCATGTTGTAGCTCTCGGGGTGTAGACCCCGATTTGAGGGATGTTCACGTCATCTGGGACGTCATTGGTGACGTCATCAGTACGAGTAGCAGCCAAAGTGAACATTTTGGGGCAGGGAAGGAAGGTATTCGGGGTAGAGATGGACCATCCTTGGTCCGAATGCGCCCTGGGAGGTGTCATGTTGTAGCTCTCGGGGTGTACAGCCCCATTTGAGGGATGTTCCCGTTATCTGTGACATCATCGGTGACGTCATCAGTACGAGTAGTAGCGAAAGTGGGCATTTTAGGAAAGTGCAGGAAGGTATTTGGTGTAGAGATGGACCCTCCTTGATCCGAATGTGTCGTGTGGGGTGTCATTTTGTAGCTCTCGGGGTGTAGACCCCGATTTGAGGAATGTTCACAGCATCTTTAACGTCATCGATGACGTCATCAGTACGAGTAGTAGCGAAAGTGGGCATTTTAGGAAAGTGCAGGAAGGTATTTGGTGTAGAGATGGACCCTCCTTGGTCCGAATGTGTCGTGTGGGGTGTCATTTTGTAGCTCTCGGGGTGTAGACCCCGATTTGAGGAATGTTCACAGCATCTTTGACGTCATCGATGACGTCATCAGTACGAGTAGTAGCGAAAGTGGCCATTTTAGGAAAATGCAGGAAGGTATTTGGTGTAGAGATGGACCCTCCTTGGTCCGAATGTGTCGTGTGGGGTGTCATCTTGTAACCTTCGGGATGGAGACCACGATTTTAAGGGATGTCCACAGCATCTGTGACGTCATTGGTGACGTCATCAGTACGAGTAGTAGCGAAAGTGGGCATTTTGGGGCAGTGAAGGAGGGTACTTGGTGTAGAGATGGACCATCCATATCTGTCATGCGTATTATAAGTATCTGTCCTGTATTATACCAATCTGTGCTGTATTATACTATATCTGTCCTGTATTGTACCACATCTGTGCTGTATTATACCATATCTGTCCTGAATTACACCATATCTGTGCTGTATTATGCAATATCTGTGCTGTATTATGCAATATCTGTCCCGTGTTATACAATATCTGTCTTGTAGTATAGCAAATATGTCCTGTATTGTACCATATTTGTCCTGTATTATACAATATATGTTCGGTATTATACCAAATCTGTGCTGTATTATACAGTATCTGTCCTGTATTATACCAAATCTGTGCTGTATTATACCATATGTTTCCTGTATTGTACCATATATGTCCTGTATTATACATTATATGTTCTGTATTATACAATCGGATAGCAGTTGTCGTGAATAACAAGTTCAGCAATGTTTATATAGTTTATTATCCCCAATGTTACATCATACCCAGGCTGGGGGAACCGCCCTGGGTATGTTTAGTATGTTCACAGCAAAACAAATTGAAATATCAAACACCATGTTTTATTATTTAACGCACCGTCACATTAGGTACAAGTGTTTACTGAGCTCAAGTCAACGATCAGCATGTAGACATAGAGAGTATGTGCGGCATGTTATGGTATTCATTGGTGCACGGGTGACGCATTCAATCGATGGCGGTGGCCGGTCAGCTTGGTAAGGAAAAACGTGACATTGGTTACCCTTCCTACCACCCATTGTGTGTTGGGGCGTTGACGATGTGCCCATCTCAAGGCATCCACGGTGTCCAGTATCTCCAGCATCGTCTCTAGTGACCTTCGGTTAATGATGGTGAACGGCTGATCAGACACATAGATATTATTGCCGGGATAATAATACCGTAACTGGTCCGTCTTTTTGTGACCCGAAACAAGATGTACCCGAAAGCGACATTCAATTTGAAGGCCGTAGTTTGATCTTTGAAGATGGCTTCCACGTAGCTGCGTAGACGGGTGAGGTTGGTCAGTGGGAAATTGTAAATATCTTGAATAGGGCCATGAGGGTGGAAACAGTGCCGTGTCATGGACCAGTGGCGCGCGATCGATGTCACTCACTGGATGGTTGTCCTGTAAGAGATCGCCCAGAAAATGTTCGATGTTGTCAGGCGTATGACTCGAAACCGTAACGCTGGGATCCGGCTGGATATCCAGGCTCTTCTGAACTGTGGGTATAGGTGGGCTCTCCTTCATCGCATCACCAGTGGCGTTCGTCTCCCCGGGCTTATCTTCACTGGGTCTGACCTTCCGCGGCTCCTCTTCAGTAGGAAGTTGTCGCTCATGCCATTGTACCGGGACATGAATCAAACGTTGGTGTCGCAGCAACTGACTGGTCAGTTTGAAAAGCCGACCACAATCCTCGCATGGACGCTTGGGTGGCCCATGAATTGAACGTTCATGGCGCAGTAAAGCATCTTCCCGATTAAATGACCGTGCGCAGGTTATACAAGTATACAGTCTGTCGTTGTGGGTGGCGTGTCGTGGCGACGTAAAGTGTGTGTGTGTGTGTGTGTGTGTGTGTGTGTATGTGGGCTGTGGATTTTACATCCGGGATCTTGTCAACATCCGGGTTTCCAAGTGGGTTTTTCCCGTTGTTCCTCCGTCTGCCATCCGGGTACTGTGGTTTTACATCCGGGTCCCATCTTACAGCCGGGTTTTGGACATCTGTTGACCTCAATAATTTGCATATGACCTCTGTGAGGTCACTTCCCCTTCCGTTCACGTGACCGGAACTGACCTTTGACCCCTGCGCGCAATTTTTATCCGGTATTGTGAGCGCGCGTCAGATCCGGTCACGTGAACGGAAGCGGAAGTGACCTCACAGAGGTCATATGCAAATTATTGAGGTCAGCAGGTGTCCCAAACCCGGCTGTAAGATGGGACCCGGTTGTAATACCACAGTACCCGGATGGAAGACGGAGGAACGACGGGAAAAACCCACTTGGAAACCCGGATGTTGACAAGATCCCGGATGTAAAATCCACAGCCCACATACACACACACACACACACACGCGCGCGCGCGCGCAATGCGGCTCAGTCGTACACCAGTACACCAGTCTCGATCCTCGACTTGGGGTAGAGTGTGCTAAAAATAGATCACCAGCTAGCGTGCTATATAAAAGGGAAGCGGCCTGGCCCTTTCATCAGACACTCTGTCAACCACCAAGATATTCACTTGTACTACGTGCTCGAAATCATTCACTCGTCTGCACGACTTGCGCCGCCATGAGGCTACCAAGCACGAATGAACCGCCCGGTATAGCTGTACGATATGTACACTGTCGTTTCAGCGCCCGAATCATTTACAGCGCCACACACGTGCACGCCATGAAGTACCCAAGCGTCCATGCGAAGAATGTGGTCGGCTTTTCAAACTGACCAGTCAGTTGCTGCGACACCAACGCAAACGACACCCTGTTCCGCAGCCACGTTTGCTGGTAGAGAAGCCCGTAGGCACCAGTATCGAGACAGAGGGAACTCCCACCCATCGCATGAGGGCCGATGATGATGATGTCGCCCTAATTCAACAGTCAAATTCCGACGACAAGACCGTGAGCCAGATTTTGTACGACGTAGAGGGCAAAGTACACTTCGCGGACGAACCCATAAATGTTCCTAGCGATCTGTTACACGACGATCATCCAGTGAGTGACATCTATCGGCGCCATTGGCCCATGATCCGGCACTGCTTCCACCGTCATCGCCCTATTCAAGATATCTACAATTTCCGACTGACCGACCTCGCCCATCTACGCAGCTACGTGGAAGCCATCTTCAACGATCAAACTACGGCCTTCAAGTTGAATCTGGCGTTTGGTTATGTGCCACAGCATAAGGAGGCAGACCAAGTCCGATACTTTTACCCGAGCAGTAGCATCCGGGTATTTGACCAACCCTTTACCATCACGGATAAGACGTCGCTAGAGACGATGCTGGAGAAACTGGACACCGTGGATCCCTTGGAATGGGCCCAACAACAACGCCCCAACACCCAGTGGGTCGTAGAGAGGATGACCAATGTCATGTTTTTCGTCACCAAGCTGACCGACTACACCATAGGCTGAATGCTTCACCCATGCACTGATGAATACCATAACATGCCATACATACTCTATATGTCTATACGCTGATCGTTGACGGTGGCAACGCTAGGTGGTGGTGGTGGTGGTAGTGGTGGTGGTGGTGGTGGTGCTGTGAGGATAATAAAACGTGTATTACGCAATGTGCCTGTTGGTGTTGATGTCTCTTGGTTGTGTTTATATTGAATGGATCTGAGCATATTGATGCAATGAGAGGAAGTTTTCGGAGAGAACGTAATTCGACATGGTGCACAATTGGACTCAAACACAAACACACACACGTACGCAATGTGGCTCATGAAAAACCTGGATGCAAGCTGAGGACCCGGATGTAAAACCACAGTACCTGGATGGAAGACGGAGGAACGACGGGAAAACCCCACTTGGAAACCCGGATGTTGACAAGATCCCGGATGTAAAATCCACTGCCCACACACACACACACACACACACACGCGCGCGCGCGCAATGCGGCTCAGTCGTACACCAGTACATCTCGGTCCTCGACTTGGGGTAGTTGAACTGAGTGTGCTAAAAATAGATCACCAGCTAGCGTGCTATAAAAGGAAAGCGGCCTGGCCGTTTCATCAGACACTCTGTCAACCACCAAGATGTTCACTTGCACAACTTTCCAGAAGCAGTTTACTCGTCTAGACAATTTACGTCGCCACGACATGGCCACCCACAACGACGGACTGTATACTTGTATAACCTGCGCCCGGTCATTTAATCAGGAGGATGCTTTACTGCGCCATGAACGTTCAATTCATGGGCCACCCAAGCGTCCATGCGAGGATTGTGGTCGGCTTTTCAAACTGACCAGTCAGTTGCTGCGACACCAACGTTTGATTCATGCCCCGGTACCATGGCATGAGCGACAACTTCCTACTGAAGAGGAGCCGCGGAAGGTCAGACCCAGTGAAGATAAGCCCGGGGAGACGAACGCCACTGGTGATGCGATGAAGGACAGCCCACCTATACCCACAGTTCAGAAGAGCCTGGATATCCAGCCGGAGCCCAGCGTTACGGTTTCGAGTCATACGCCTGACAACATCGAACATTTTCTGGGCGATCTCTTACAGGACAACCATCCAGTGAGTGACATCGATCGGCGCCACTGGTCCATGACACGGCGCTGTTTCCACCCTCATGGCCCTATTCAAGATATTTACAATTTCCCACTGACCAACCTCACCCGTCTACGCAGCTACGTGGAAGCCATCTTCAAAGATCAAACTACGGCCTTCAAATTGAATGTCGCTTTCGGGTACATCTTACGTCACAAAAAGACGGACCAGTTACGGTATTATTATCCCGGCAATAATATCTATGTGTCTGACCAGCCGTTCATCATCATTAACCGAAGGTCACTAGAGTCGATGCTGGAGATACTGACACCGTGGATGCCTTGAGATGGGCAAATCGTCAACGCCCCAACACACAATGGGTGGTAGAGAGGGTAACCAATGTCACGTTTTTCCTTACCAAGCTGACCGACCACCGCCATCGGTTGAATGCGTCACCTGTGCACTGATGAATACCATAACATGCCGCACATACTCTCTATGTCTACATGCTGATCGTTGACTTGAGCTCAGTAAACACTTGTACCTAATGTGACGGTGCGTTAAATAATAAAACATGGTGTTTGATATTTCAATTTGTTTTGTTGTGAACATACTAAACATACCCAGGGCGGCTCCCCCAGCCTGGGTATGATGTAAGATTGGGGATAATAAACTATATAAACATTGCTGAACTTGTTGTTATTCACGACAACCGCTATCCGATTGTATAATACAGAACATATAATGTATAATACAGGACATATATGGTACAATACAGGAAACATATGGTATAATACAGCACATATTTGGTATAATACAGGACAGATACTGTATAATACAGCACAGATTTGGTATAATACAGAACATTTATTGTATAATACAGGACAAATATGATACAATGCAGGACATATTTGCTATAATACAAGACAGATATTGTATAACACGACACAGATATTGCATAATACAGCACAGATATTGCATAATACAGCACAGATATGGTGTAATTCAGGACAGATATGGTATAATACAGCACATATGGTATAACAGAGGGCAAATATTGTATAATACAGCACAGATT
>JAVTVY010035095.1:0-13948 GCA_036873755.1 Hanleya hanleyi | reverse complement strand
AGGCCACATCGGTCCTAGACATTAATCTTTTTGCTGACGATACAAGCGCTACCCTATCCGATGCCGATTGTATTAGACTTGCGGAAAATATGTCACAGGAACTTGAAAAGCTTCATGCCTGGTTTTCCTGCAACAAACTTTCATTAAACATGAAAAAAACCAAATTTATATTATTTAAACCAAATAGATCAACAAATGTAAATATCCCTAAGGTTTCAATATTTGGCACCGAAATTGAATCTGTTTCTAGCTTTAAATTCCTCGGGGTTTATTTTAACGATAGATTAAATTGGCAAACACATATTGACGAACTATCTTCAAAAATTTCGAGAAATATCGGTGTTATCAACGCAATACGGAACTGCCTCAACAGGAAAACCTTGATTATGCTGTATTATTCTTTGTTCTATTCTTACGTATCTTACTGTAATTTAATATGGGGAAACACATTCTCAACTCATCTCAACCCACTTGTGATATTACAAAAGAGAATTATCCGCGTAATAACTTCCAGTGGTAAATATGCCCATTCTAGTCCTTTAATGAAACAACTAAACATTCTCCCCCTATTTCAGTTAAATAACTTCTTAATTTTATTATTTACTCACAGATTTCTCAATAATCCCCTTTCTATCCCTATCAACTATTCAAATTATTTTACAAAACTCTCTGAAGTCCATTGTTATCCCACTCGACAAGCCAATCTCAATCTATATAGGACGAGAGTGCACTCAAATCTATCATTTTATTGCACAAAGTCGAAAGCACCACGAATCTGGAACGCTTTACCTAACTACCTAAAATCATGTCTGTCACAATCACTATTTAAGTCTCGACTGAAATCACACCTCATCAATTAACATGTATGTGAATCTGTGTACTGAAGGATGTACTTTCTAATTATATTCAAATTGTAAATCTTGGAGTTAACTCATCTCAGGCCATCACAAGGGACACGAGACAAACCTATTTTATACAAAAAAGTTTTGTTTATCTATATGCATATATGCTGAGCCCACTATATATATCTTATGGAACTATAATTCTCTAAACAAGGCTCCATGGTATATTCACCATGTATTGTACATTTATATATTTGTGAACGCACCCAGCGTCTCATGCTAATCTATTATTATTATTATTAATTATCTGGGATTTAACAAGCCCTTTGGGGTTTTATTCCCGCCATATTTCTATGTATCTATACCCTACTTGTACATATATATATATTATTTGTATATGGTGAATAAACAATCAATCAATCACCTCACGTCAGACCAGCCACCCGGTACTGACGACCGGCCAGGTGGTCTGATGTGACGTCACAAACCTGCATCAAACAGGGGCAGATAAGCGATGCAGATTTCATTTCTAAAATCGGCTGGGCTTGAGATAGCAACTTCGAAGCACTTTTCAAAAGCTACCCAGAGACAAAATACTTTAAATAAAACCAAATGAAGTAGTTGGACTGATATTTCAATCATTAAATGGCCCATGAAGAATATAAAAAGGAAAATATGAAAACCTTTGCATTTCACCTTTAATCTCACCAAGAGAAAGAATAGATATAGAACTAAAGAAACTGTTCATCAATTTTTACCCCAGGTGGGTAAACTGGGTTTATCAAGCCCTTCAAAGGTCAGAAATTACCAAGACAATATTTCAAAACACATTTAGGGTGTTGACAACTATATTGTCATCACACAGGAACAAGCATGTTGTTTCTAAATGACCTGATATGCATATTGACAGGACAGGTTCAGATACAAACATACACGACGTTATGAAGCACATTGAAGCATAGAAAGAGTTTGTGCACAAATGTGATTTTGCATCAATCTGTCTCTGCATGCTGATAAAGAAACAAAAAAACTCAAATGAATAAATAAACCTATGTGGGATAACGTGCTCAGGGGTAGAAATATTGAAAATCATAAGCAGGACAAACATCCTGCTCATCAAAAAAGTTGTCGGACATTTTCATCTTGGTCAGGATTAAAGTTGTTGTTAAGACAAAATGATATTTTTATCCTTCATGAAACTATTTTAGAGTTTGTTGAACCAGTCACGAAAGTATTTCTCAATCGCCCTTACAAATGTTCACGAAACGTCCCTGTAATCAAGCCATGGTCGTTTATCTTCCAATCTGCCTTAAAATTTTGTGTCACTGCCATACTAGATAATTGTGACACATGCAGAGCTTTTGGGGGCTTTGTCTTCTCTATTGGGTGGTATTTTCCGATCTTTCTAATTGCCCTTGGTCGCTGACTTTTTTTCGACGCAACGCCTAATGTGAACAGACCCGCCATTTTGTCCGTGTTAGAGGGAACATGAGGTTTCCCTTAAACAGCTGCAGGCCTTGATTCCCTCATTCCGTGTGACCAACATGCTTCACCTGCTTCATGCTTCAACTGCTCGATAAGCAGCTGAAATGCAAAGTGCGCATAGACACATGGTAAATGTACAAGAACATGAAGAATGACGTTGAAATTCAGGCCAATCAAATTGTAGGTCTCAAGGAAATCCCCTTTCAACATTCATTCCGCAATAACAACAACATCCAGCATGGCGAGTTGACTTTCGTTCACATTTGCGCCCGTATTTGGCAAATAAAATCATGAAAAGACAAAGCCATTGCCAGGTTTTATACTTTCTAGCGATTCAGGGCTGATAAACTACGTCGGATAATCGTCCTAATGACAAACCATTTTTACCGGACAGTACAAATTTTTGCCAGATATATCTGACAAATTAATGTACATGTAAGCTTATATTTCGTTTCCTGGTGCTGAGATCATTCATCCAACCCACATACATGTATCTATTCTATGAGCACATGAGATGTACATGTAGGCTGACCAATCATGACGCTCAACACCAGCAGCAGGCATGATGCGCTGCAGGAACATTTCTCTCAGGGTGCTGTTGATATACTACACTACTGCAGGCCAGAATATTTTGCGAACGGTCGGAAACTTTTTTTCGGTTCCATCTATTCTATCTATGAGAACCCTCCGGAAACTAATATTAGGTTCCGTTAAATAATATAATAATGAGAAACGATAAATCGGTTCCGTGTTTTTTCTTCGATGGAAGCGACACGGAAATGGAACGATCGTTACCGTGAAATATTCTGGCCTGTACTGATTAAAGACTAATGATTCAAATTAATGGTATGGGAAAAAGAATCTCATATTAACGTGTTTAAGGGATGAAAATTCCCACTCTCGAGAAAGCCTTGGCGGCTTGGTTGAAATGTATTTTCCTTATCTCTAGTGGGAATTTTCATCCCATAATTAAGTTATAGATCCTCTTAATCCCAAGTACACGTCAAACTGACAGATCAGTTCAATAGAAAAAAATGTATATTAAATATAGTTCATCCTAAATATATGTAGGCCCTCTAGAGCTACATGTACACAGTGGATCTGTTTGGACAGCTAAACATGTCCAAGACATATTCGCTTAAATGTAAATGTATCACAAGGTTATTAAAATGGTAATGATGAAATCTTACCTGCAATAGAGCCCAGCATATACTTATTACTGGCAATCATGGGTCAATAATCTACTTTTCATGATCTCTAGGACACACTCTGTGTATGATCAGCTTAAAACCACATAAAATATGTAGGCTATATATATACCATTGCGTATCTAATATATACATGAATATTAACTGTACATGATGAAAAGGCAATCTAAATCAGTGTACTCATGGTCACGGTAGTTCTCTCTGTAGCCTAAAGTTCATCAAATTGCTAATGAATAAATCAGAATCCAAAATTCCATTGTCTTTCACTATTCCCTCCCCCCCCCCCCTACCATCAAAACCTCCCATGCCCATTTCCCTTGTAGGTCACTTGGTAATGATGTATCAATAACCTCCCATGCCCATTTCCCTTGTAGGTCACTTGGTTGATGTGTCAATAAAGTTCTATAGTTCTTTGTAGATTATGTAAGATTTCCAGTTAAACCATGGTACCGGTACATGTATAAAGTGACTATTCTCAACCCAGACCTGCACCTGTCAAAAAGGGCCAGGCAGCGAGGTCATGGAAAATAACATTTCAGGCTCAGCTAGCGATCAGATTTCTAGTAGTTTTATATTACTGTATCATTATAACCATAGGGCATGGGAGATGCTTTTATCATGTTCACCATGTTTATGAAGATAACTAGGCCTATATCCAATCAAAATGATGATGGCTTCTCATTTAATAGAGCTTTGATTTTGAATGTAGATCAGTGTATGTCAAGTTACCATGGTTACTGTCAATTCCAATCTATTATTACCTTTATACGGAGAGGAGCAGGGGAGTAGGGCTTTATCATGTTTAGAATTAGTGGAAAATATTAGTAGTCAAAATATTTAGGAGAGCGTGTCTAAAAGTCAGGCGAGTGGTTGCAATATAATACAATATAAAATGTGACAGTTTACGTGAGCTAAAAATCACTTTTGTGTGACATGAATTTATGCGAGTGTTTGCGTGCAGGTGAGAGTGACATGAATTTACGCGAGTGTTTGCGTGCAGGTGCGCTATCACTCACGCTAAAAGCGAAGCCCGGTGGGGGGAGGGGGGGGGGGTTGTGCACTTAGAAGGGGACAACACATGGTGATTACAAGCTACTGACCTTGTCATGTATGTATGGGTAAGAGAATTAATATGATGGTGTTTATCTGAATCGGTAGGGGGGGGGGGGGGTGTTAATGATATACAACAGCAACATAAGAAAGTGTATGAATGTATGACAAGACGTAAACTGTAAAATGCATTTACTGTCATTCACATCACCAACCTTGGCCCCGTGGATCAACATCCCGCCCCCTCCGTCGAGTTTGCACAAACAATAATATTTGATAACATCTATCTCGTAACACAAATTACTTCACCATCTTCATCAGGGGTGAACAGAGTGAAGCCTTTAGTGTGATGTTGGATGAGTCAGTGTACTGAAGCTATCATTTTCAATCTGAACCCTCTCAGACAGACGTCTCGCCTGGACACAAGCATTGATTTCTCTGCACAACACTTTTCAGTTTGATGGCCTGCGAAATGTTCTCGCATCGCACGAGTTATTAGTAACTCCGAGATCGTTTCCATGGCAGTGTATACAGACAGTAGACATATTTTACTTACCAGTGTGTTCGGCGAATATATTTCCAGAGGGAACTCTAGGTTCTTTTGTCTTTTTCGTTTTCCCGGAACTCGATCTGGCTTCCTTTCCTTGCTGAGCACCCATCGCTACAAAAACAACACCCTGGAAAACGCCCTCGTCACCCTTCCAGGGCTGGCGTTATGGGAGCGCTCATACGCCAGGAAGGAATAAACAAACCCAACAAAATATAAAAGTGGGTTTCTCTTGCCTCTTTTCGGACATTAAATCGTGAATATGATCAGATTTATACTAATAATCTCTCTTACTCATTCGGTCGCCGCCATATTGACGACAGTGTTGACGTGAAGTCGAGGCTGGTAACCTTTGACCCCGCAAGAACTGTCATATGATCCAAGCACCAACAGTGCAGGTGCTCGCGCAGATGGCTTTTCGCTTCCGAAAAGATCGGAAACGTCTGGAATTAAAAGAATTCTTGGGAAAGCAATATGTAGGTCAAACACATGCAAAATAGGGAAAACTTAAAAAGCAAAACAAATGAGCAGTATTGTTTAACCTATCTCGGTACTGACGAAAATTATAATTTCAAAAAACCCAGAGATTTCCAATAGCCCTACGAAGGGATTTTTTTCAATTAAAAAGATAAAAATAAAAATTGTAATTAACATATTGGTGGTGTTCAATTTATTCTAGTTACGTATAACAAGCTAATTCATACTGACATTCAATTAAACTCTATTGACATTACCGTAAACTGGGTGATTCTACGAGAAAGGGGAAAACCATGTTCCACGACTTCCATACGCCAAACAGGTTAAATTACGAGTAACTAAAATGGAATTCGTGGTTTATGTCATTTGGCAGACATTACAAGGGCGTCGGAAGCGGTACGGCAGGTACGGCCATGGCCGTACCACTTTTGCGTGAAAAAAAAACTAAAAAAACAACAACAACAAAAAACAACAAAAAAAAAACGAAGAAAGAAAGAAGGAAACACAAAATAAAAAAGAAAGTTGAAGACTGATCGAGTGCCAGTGAAATTTTTCGGGGCTCTGAGCACCGACTAGCCCTCTTGGGACAATTTTGATCGTGGAAAGTAACATATATGTTCATAGCCCCAGCCCCCCAATAATTTTGTCGCAAGTAGGCCTACTGTATTCTCCGGTGTAATTCCTTGAAAGTAACTATAATGACGGACAGGGTAGAGTGTTTTTCTAACATTTTCTTCTTCTTTTTGCGTCGCCTTGTCCATGAAATAATTATTTGTTAGCAGTTATGGTCCGTTATAAAAAGTACGAGCGCCATCTGTATTATTGCAAAGGGTATGGCTAGCGCCGCTATCTATACTTTTAAATTATGAATTTAGACGGCGCTACTTCTGGAATGAATTTATTAACACCTCATTGTCCATAAGAATTATATCTGTTATATCTACACAATGTATCTAGGTTACTTTACTATACATATATTTTCCAATTCAGCATCGCAGAAAACCACCATCGATTGCGTTTTGATGGTAAAAGTCTTAGGAATGAACTTAAAAATACACTTCATTGCAGAGTGATTTTATTCGCCAGAAATCACTCAGAACGCGTCTCCAGCGATCTAGACCCCAGGCGCTTACGGGGCCTAGGCGGCCCCTGGACCCTCGCCTAAAGTGCTAGGATAGTATTCCCCCGCTCCAATCAAAAATTTCTGCCGCCGGCCCTGCTTCTTAAGGCCGTACCACTTTGAATTTGCTTCCGACGCCCCTGCATTAATACATCGATCCGAAGGCATCTATCAAGAAAATAATTATATTTTTCTGATTTTCGGACTACTTTCCAAATTGGCTAAATCGTGTCCCAGACGTACAGATTGAAGATTAACGTAAGCCGTTTTTGTTATCAACATATTTTTAAAACATTATCATATATTTCTCAGGGCCGCGCTCCCCCCAACACTTTTTGAGACTGCAATGCTTTAAATAGTTCAGCATTTATCATGGCCTATAGAACTTTTGCGGCTTTTGTTTCTAACGTTGCACAATCGTGTTCTCTACATTTTCCAACAATCAAGTTGCCAGTTTATTCATTCTTCACATGTTGGCGCGATTTTTGTCACTGTCCAAAAATAACTGTCTTTACCGTCACCGTCCATACCGTCACCAGTACAAGCCAAGGTGGATAACAGCACCATTCTAGTAGTATATAAAGTGTAAATCTGGTCGAATATTTGGTGGTGGTGGGGAAAATGCGTCGTAAAATCTGGCGTAAATTGCGTAGGAGAAATTGGCGGGGAAATGGAGCAAATAAGGATCAGTAATTGGGGATAATGTTAAAGGTATAGGGAAAAATGACGGGAAATGAGGATCAGGTTATAGGGGTAGCCCTAGTTGCAGCATACATGCATGGCAATATATCCATACCTGGAGGGAGATGACTTGGGGGTCCAAGCACAATGTTACGTCACACCCATTAGTCAATGAGAATGTCATGTTTAGTGCTAGGTGCATCCTCGTATATGCATTGGTGGAAAAGCAGCCAGCCAATCGTCAGCCTATCCTTGAAGTGACTATTCTGACTGGAGGAGAAATTCCAGAACATTTCGCCATAGCTTCTAGGTTATAATCCCCATAGTCAAACAGTGAGAGATATTCAACCTATGGATATATGCAACATACGTACAGTGAGACATAGCGCAGCGAGGGCGGATCCATATACGTCTAGGGTATTGTTCTTTGTGCTATGGAGTGTGACCTCTTATTTTATCTATCTCGCGTTGTAGAACACGATGGGAGGGGTCTCGAGACCATGGGGTGACTTTCTTTGAAAAGTTCTCATGAGGCATGCGCAATACGCAAGCAGATAGGGGTGCACGTTTTGGGGTCTAGGTGGACCCCAATCTTAATAAATTAATATACTATCAACGCTCCGAACAGTACATGTCGCTATATATATGACCTTACGTAGGGTGTTCTGAGCGCCCAACCATGAATATTTAATAGCATTATGACATCATGGTCGCATCTGGACTAATCCACTTGCAGTCGGGGAGGGGAGATGGGGTCACCGTGTCCCTTTACATCAAAAATTAAATCAAGGACCAGTCCATATATCTACCCCGTATTATGGTGCTACAATGTCGGGACCGCGGCAACATGAAAAGAGCGGCGTCTAAGTCGACTGAGCCAACCAAAAATTCTCCATCATTAACTTTACCTTCGAAACACTATGAAGCATTCTCTGGATTGGTTGACACTCGAGTTACTGCAAGCCTGTTAGATCCTTCAAACGACATATCCAAATGGGGGAGAAGATAGGATTTAATTTTAATTGGATTGAGGTGGACCCATAGTGGTCCGATTGGGTCGTGTGAGGTGTCATAGTGAAGCATTCGTGGGGGAGCGTCCGACTGGACTAGTTCGTAGTCCGTTTTAATCATTCTGCGCATGCGTAGTTAGGGAACTGTGGAAAGTCCCTACTTCTATACATTTGCGGTAGGGTTGTTTCGATTTGTTTTTCACGTCTCGTCATTTAGAACACGATAGGAAGTGTCCCGGAGCGAATCGGTGAAATTTTTGAAAAAAGTCACCGAGGCCTGGGTAGGCCCATAGGCCTATACTACATGGCTATGGGTGTATAGGGCCATACGGGGTGGACATGTTGGAGTCTAGGTGAGTCCCTAATGGTCCAATGGGGTCGAGTGAGGTCTTATTTTGAAGCTCTCGTGGAGGAGCACTTGACTACACTAATGGTTCGTCCGTGTTCAATAGTCTGCGCATGCGCAGCCTGGTCCGTAGTATAGTAAGTAGGCATTTTGGGGGGTATGTGGGTGTGTGTTTGGGTTAGAGATGGGTTATTCACGGTTCGAATGGGTCGTGTGAGGTATCAATGTGAAGCTTGTGTGGGGTAGAGTCAGAATGGCGTGTTTTTAAATGCATGTCGCGTCAATATGCGCATGCGCAGTTTGGCCGTAGCAGAGAAATCAGGCATTTTGGGGGGTATGTGGGTGTGTGTTTGGGGTAGAGATGGACCCCCTATGGGTCCGAATGGGTCGTGGAAGGTGTCAAAGTGAAACTTGTGTGGGTTAGAGTCAGAATGGTGTATTTTTAAGTGCAAGTCGCGTTAATCTGCGCATGCGCAGTTGGTTGTAGTAATTAAAGTGGCCATTTTGGGGCAGTACATGAAGGTATTTGGGGTCGACATGGGCTATTCACGGTTCGAATGCGTCCTGGAAGGTGTCATCTTGTAGCTCTCAGGGTGTAGACCCCGATTTGAGGGCTGTTCACGTCACCTGTGACGTCATCGGTGACGTCATCAGTACGAGTAGTAAGTCAAGTGGGTATTTTGGGGCAGTGAAAGGAAGGTATTTGGGGTAGAAATGCTTCATCCTTAGTCCGAATGCGTCCTGGGAGGTGTCATTTTGTAGCTCTCGGGGTGTAGACCCCGATTTGGGGGCTGTTCACAGCATCTATGACGTCATTGGTGACGTCATCAGTACGAGTAGTAGCGAAAGCGGGCATTTTGGGGCAGTGAAGGAAGGTATTTGGGGTAGAGATGGACCATCCTTGGTTCGAATGCGTCGTGTGAGGTGTCATCTTGTAGCAACGCTCACCAACGCTATTCTTAATGCTTCAACGCCCAGGTGAAACAGCTCAGAAGCTCTGATATTCCATGGAATTGTCACTAATTCTTCGAAATGCAGTGACGCCCGTCGACGCCCGTCGTTACACCTTAACACTCTAACATAACACCATGATATAGACCGGACAGAGAACAACAACAGCAACAACAACAAGGATCACACATGAGAGAACAACAACAACAAGAAGTTTTTTTTTATTGTTTATTCTCCCCAATGTTACATCATACCCACGTTGGGGGAGCCGCGTTGGGTATATTTACAATTCAAGAATATTCTTGTCCAATCAGAGGCCACCATTTGCATCTGTCATATTCGTTCCTGTCTGTTAGATGTATTCTCGGCTACTCTTGTCCAATCAGAAGTCGCCATTTCAGAAAGTTCCATCTTCGGCCATGTTCGCTCCGAACCGTCTGTTCTAATCGTCATCGGACAGGCCAGGATACCGTTGAGGAAACATATCCTCAGATAGTTGTTTGCGCATTCTGAGTATCTATCAGTGCATGGGTGAATACTTTCATCCGATCGGGGTGGTGGGTCAGTTTAACCACGAAGAACGTAACATTGGTGACCCTCTCCACTATCCACTTGGTGTTGGGACGCTGTTCATAGGCCCATTCTAAGGGATCCACAGTGTCCAGTTGGGCCAGCATCGTCTCTAGCGACGCCCGATTGGTGATTGTGAAAGGATGGTCGTACACTGGGTTGATGGCACTGGAATAGAAATAGCACAATTCACGCGTCATCTTATGGCATAAGATGTACCCAAATGCTACATTTAATGTGAAGGACGTAGGTTGGTCATTGAAGATGGCTTCCACGTAGCTGCGTAGACGGGCGAGGTCGGTCAGTCGGAAATTGTACAAGTCCAATATAGGGCGATGACGGTGGAAGCAGTGTCGGATCATGGACCAATGGCGTCGATACATCTCACTCACTGGATGATCTTCGGGTAAGAGATCGCTGGGAACATCCACCGCATCTTCCAGAAAATGTTCGTTGTTGTCAGGCGTATGACTGGAAACAGTGATGCTAGGGACCGGCTGTATATCTAGGCTCTTCTGAGCTGTGGGTATAGGCGGGCTCTCCGTGATCGCATCACCAGTGGCATTCTCCTCCCCGGGTTCATCTTCAGTGGATCTGTCCCTCCTGGGTGCCTCTTTAGTGGAAAGTTGTCCCTCATGCCGTGGTGACGGACCATGAATCAAACGCTCATGCCGTTTTAACTGACTGGGTCGTTTGAAGAGTTGACCACATTCTTCGCATGGACGCTTGGATGGCCCATGAATTGAACGTTCATGGCGCTGTAAATGATCTGGGCGCTGAAACGACAGTGTAGGCCTACATATCGTACAGCTATACCGGGCGGTTCCATCGTGCTTGGTAGCCTCATGGCGGCGCAAGTCGTGCCGGCGAGTGAATGATTTCGAGCACGTAGTACAAGTGAACATCTTGGTGGTTGACAGAGTGTCTGATGAAACGGCCAGGCCGTTTCCTTTTTATAGCAAGCTAGCTGTTGATCTATTTTTAGCACAATCAGTTCTAAACTAGGGGAAAACCCCTATCACCTCTAGCCAAAAGGGCTAATATCGGTCCCCGGGCTTATTGGGATCTGCCTATCAAGTCAATGGGGTGATGTGAATAACAACAAGTTCAGCAATGTTCATACAGTTTATTATCCCCAATGTTACATCATACCCAGGCTGGGGGAGCCGCCCTGGGTGTGTTTAGTATGTTCACAGCAAAACAAATTGAAATATCAAACACCATGTTTTATTATTTAACGCACCGTCACATTAGGTACAAGTGTTTACTGAGCTCAAGTCAATGATCAGCATGTAGACATAGAGAGTATGTACGGCATGTTATGGTATTCATCAGTGCACGAGTGACGCATTCAACCGATGGCAGTGGTGGATCAGCTTGGTAAGGAAAAACGTAACATTGGTCACCCTCTTCACTGCCCACGTGGTGTTGGGTCGTTGTTGTTGGGCCCATCCCAAGACATCCAATTGTTCCACTTGGTCCACCATCATCTCTAGTGACCTCCGGTTAATGATGGTAAACGGTTGGTCGTACACTGGGTTGAAGGCACTGGAATAGAAATAGCGCAATTCACCCGTCATCTTATGGCATAAGATGTACCCAAATGCTACATTTAATGTGAAGGCCGTAGGTTGGTCATTGAAGATGGTTTCCACGTAGCTGTGTAGACGGGTGAGGTTGGTCAGTGGGAAATTGTAGATATCTTGAATAGGGCGATGACGGTGGAAACAGTGCCGTGTCATGGACCAATGGCGCCGAGAGATGTCACTCTCTGGATGATCTTCGGGTAAGAGGTCGCTAGGAACATTTATGGGCTCGTCCAGAAAATGTTCGATGTATGACGTATGACTCGAAACCGTAACGGTGGGGTCCGGACGGAAATCCAGGCTCTTCCCAACTGTAGATATAGGCGGGCTCTCCGTCATCGCATCACCAGTGGCGTTCGTCTTCCCGGGCTTATCTTCAGTGGGGCTGACCTTCCGCGGCTCCTCTGTAGTAGGAAGTTGTCGCCAAAACCGTGGTGACGGACCATGGATCAAACGCTGATGCCGTTTGAACTGACTGCGTCGTTTGAAGAGTTGACCACAATCCTTACATTGTTCCGTCGCGTCCTCGTGGAATGAACGTTCGTGGCGCAGTAAAGCATCTTCCCGATTAAATGACCGTGCGCAGGTTATACAAGTATACAGTCCATCGTGGTGGGTAGAGGTCTCGTGGCGTCGTAAATTATCTAGACGAGTAAACTTCTTCTGGCAAGTTGTGCAAGTGAACATCTTGGTGGTTGACAGAGTGTCTGATGAAACGGCCAGGCCGCTTCCCTTTTATAGCACGCTAGCTGGTGATCTATTTTTAGCACACTCAGTTCAGCTATCCCCAAGTCGAGGGCCGAGCCGTGACATCTTCGGTAACCTCCGTGTCACTTTGGGCACCTCAAAGCCTGTGGAGCTCAGAGCTCGGCAGTGACATTTGCATATGACCTCTGCGAGGTCACAGGGCAGTGAAGGATGGTATTTGGTGTAGAGATGGACCATCCTTGGTCCGAATGCGTCATGGGAGGTGTCATGTTGTAGCTCTCGGGGTGTAGACCCCAATTTTAGGGCTAGCCACAGCATCTGTGACGTCATTGGTGACGTCATCAGTACGAGTAGTAGCGAAAGTGGGCATTTTTTAGCAGTGAAGGAGTATACACTATGTATAAATAGAATACAGGTGGTATGTACAAATAGAATAGAAGTGGTATGTATAAGGTACAAAAAAAATTTTTTGTCAGGAGTAGGATTCGAACCTACGTCCGGCATTTCGCCGACCATCACTTAATACCGGCGCCTTAGACCACTCGGCCATCCTGACTTTTACAGTTTTTTAGAATAGTAGTGGTATGTATAAGGTAAAAAAAAAAAAAAAAAATCTGTCAGGAGTAGGATTCGAACCTACGCCAGCTCTTCGCCGACCAGCACTTAATACCGGCGCCTTAGACCACTCGGCCATCCTGACTTTTTACAGTTTTTAACTCGTGTATCAACAGTCATATAGTGTGTTCGACATTTTTTCACAAGTCCAAGTAAGTAGTGCTCACACCATCGGCCAGGACTTTCCGTTTCGGGTAAAAGAAAGTAAAGGCGTCTCGTTGCTGGATGTACGTCCGCATTTGGTGGTCCACCATCCGAAATCCTCGGTTAGTTCCACTCGCACTGGCCTGGCTTTGCAGCACGTCCAAGTACAAGGCTTTGTCGATGTTGGGATCGCACTGGTTCATCCCTTTGCACCTAAACTTATTTTCGAACGACCAATACATATGGACTGATGATGGACACATGTTCATTCCTATATTTAAAGACTCTACCACACACACACACACACACACACACCACCACCAACTCCGCCAACACCACCGCCACACACCACCAACACCACCACCAACGCCACCACCAACGCCACCAACGCCACCACCAACGCCACCAACGCCACCACCGGGCGTTGACGGGCGTCAACACCCGGTGGTGGTAGCCCCCGTGTGGCAGAGCTCTTGGTCTGGTTCACGTGACCGGAACTGACCTTTGACCCGGCGCGCAAAGGTTTCCACCGCGGTGGAAACCTTTGCGCGCCGGGTCAAAGGTCAGTTCAGACCAAGAGCTCTGCCACACGGGGGCTACCACCACCA